>VWZT01012524.1:25546-43944 GCA_013397055.1 Pachycephala philippinensis
CCTCGTCGTGGTCCCGTAGCTCGCCCTGAGCCCCTCCCCCCCCTCTCCGCAGGTGCGTCGCCATGGCCGCCGTGTTCCCGTACCGCGGCGGCTGCGCCCCGGTGCCCAACCCGCTGGCGCCGCTGCCCGACTACATGTCCGAGGAGAAGCTGCAGGAGAAAGGTGGGTACGGCCCCGGACACCCCTGATCCTCCGCGGGGACAAGGCCTGACCCGCCGCCTCTGTGTCCCCGCAGCCCGCAAGTGGCAGCAGCTGCAGGCCAAGCGCTATGCGGAGAAGAGGAAATTCGGGTTCGTGGACGCGCAGAAGGAGGACATGCCCCCCGAGCATGTCCGCAAAATCATCCGCGACCACGGCGACATGACCAATAGGAAATTCCGGCATGACAAGCGCGTCTACCTGGGGTAAGGGACCCCCGGTGTGTGACAGAGGGGGAGCTCAGGGGATCCGCCTCTGCTGCCTTGATGATTGTTGAGGTGAGAGACTCTTCTCCAAAGGGCTCTCCGTGTCCGTTGTAGCTCGGTGAGGATGCCCTGAGGTATCAGTGCAGAGGAGAATCAGCAAAAGGAGTTGTTGGTTAGAATTTATGAGAAAGAACATTATTCTGGATAATGCATCACTGAGGGGAAAGCCCCTTCTCCAAAGGGCTTTAAGTGTCAGTTGTAGCTCAGTCTGTTGCCGTGAGGTATCAGTGCAAAGGAGTATCAGCAAAGGGAATTGTTACTTTGAATTTATGATAAAAAACATTACTCTGCATAACACAGTGTCTTAGAAGAAGGTGGGGAGAGTATGAAATGTTTTTTGCAAGATTGAAAAGCATCCTGAATGCTTCTTTGCTGTTCAGGTGCAGAGACCTGTCTAATGCACATCATGGTCTGCTGTACTATCTTAACCATTACCCATAAAAATTTCAGAAACCCCCTTAAAACTTCAATTTTTGTTCATAACATTTATGAAAGCTAAATCAGTAGAAAATATTTTGATAGTACAGAGGTAGAGTGGGAAGTTCACAGATTTGCTTTTTGGACAGATCAGATGAGCAGCTCTCAGGAGGGAAAACTGGGAGGTAGTTGGGCTTGTGGCAGGTGGATGGCTGTTCTTGAGATCCATTCCAACGTGGTTTCCCTTGATTTGTGGTTGCAGTGCTCTGAAGTACATGCCTCATGCTGTGCTGAAGCTCCTGGAGAACATGCCCATGCCCTGGGAGCAAATCCGAGACGTTCCCGTGCTGTACCACATCACTGGTGCCATCTCCTTTGTCAATGAGATCCCGTGGGTCATCGAGCCTGTCTACATTGCCCAGTGGGGGTAGGTGCCTTCTGCTTCATCCAGACAAACCCTTGTGCATCCACCATAAAATCCATGTTTAACATTCCCCCGATTTCCTGCAGGTCCATGTGGATTATGATGAGGCGGGAGAAGAGAGACAGGCGTCACTTCAAGAGGATGAGGTTCCCCCCGTTTGATGATGAAGAACCCCCTCTGGATTATGCTGATAACATCCTGGATGTGGAGCCCCTGGAAGCCATTCAGCTGGAGCTGGATCCAGAGGAGGATGCCCCTGTGCTGGACTGGTTCTATGACCACCAGCCTCTGAAGGACAACAGGAAGTACGTGGCTGTGGTAGCACAATTCACTGGGAAAGGGGGGAAAACAAACCATGTATGGATTACCTGTACAGAGCAGTGTGTGAGCTTTGTGTGATGTTGGTGGGGAGAGAAAAACCTTCTCTCATGGGTGGGAAGGAGAACCTGAGTGTTGTAAAGCTGCATCTTTGCCTGCAGGTTGCTCAGAGGAGCTGTGGCTGCCCCATCCCTGGAGGTGTTCAAGGCTGGGTTGGATGGGGCTCTGAGCAACCTGGGCTAGGGGAAGGTGGAAGGGTTGGAACAAGATGAGCTTTAAGGTTCCTTCCAACCTAAACTATTCTGGTATTCTATGATTCAGCATCCAGCAAGGTCCCTCTATCCAGGAGGACTGTTAAAACTGATGTTTCTGACCGTGCTGTAAAGCTGACAACCTGGATTGTCTAGCTGGAATTTGAAACTGATATTTGCTAAAGGTGCACGGTTGTTCTGTGTCAGTTTGGACACGAAGGAGGAGTGGAACTGGAGATGATGCTAACAGGTCTTTAACAGTGCTGCAGCCTTTCTTTCAGCCTAGAGATGCCCATGTGCTACCTGTCCTTGATGAATGATGGGTGGCAAAAGGCATTTGGTTATTTCTGGTCCTGTGGCTGTGTGTGGAGTGTCCATGCTCTGTCCTTCCCAGGTATGTGAACGGCTCCACGTACCAGCGCTGGCAGTTCACCCTGCCCATGATGTCCACCCTGTACCGCCTGGCCAACCAGCTGCTCACTGACCTGGTGGATGACAACTACTTCTACCTGTTCGACCTCAAAGCGTTCTTCACCTCCAAGGCACTGAACATGGCCATTCCTGGAGGCCCCAAGTTTGAGCCCCTTGTCAGAGACATCAATCTTCAGTAAGTGTTGGGTTTAGGAGAGAGATAAGTGGTTAGGAAAGGGCTCAATAGCATGTTTTCAGTCACAGGTGTTCATCTCTCACACCCTGAATGCCTGCATAACAATTTCTTGTCTCATTTAAGGGATGAAGACTGGAATGAATTTAACGACATCAACAAAATCATCATCAGGCAGCCCATCAGGACAGAGTACAAAATTGCTTTTCCATACCTGTACAACAACCTGCCACACCATGTCCACCTCACCTGGTAAGTGCAGCAGCCTCCAGAGCCAGGAGAGGAGGGAAAGGCTGTCAGAGGCTCTAATGCAATTTTTTTATTGTAGGTACCATACTCCAAATGTTGTTTTCATTAAAACAGAAGATCCTGATCTCCCAGCTTTTTACTTCGATCCTCTGATCAACCCCATTTCACACAGACATTCTGTCAAGGTGAGTCACTGGGTTTACTGTGATAAATCCTATGTGTGAAAGTGGGGGGCTTTAGTACCTTGCTTCTGATAGCAGCACACAAACATAGATATTTCAGGAGAAGGCACAAACCCTTTGACAAAAGAGCCCACAGTTGTCATTTTAGTCTTTTTCTACTTCTGGAGTTGCACAAAGTTGTCTACTTTGGTTACTGTAGGATAAATGTAGGATAAAGCTCGATGTCTAATTAATAGTGTTAGTTTTTTGACAGATTATTTATCTTTCTGGTTGCCTTGGTGTATTCGTGGAGCTGGTATCTCCCTGAAGGTCCCTCTGTAACACCTAACTCAGGGTTTAGTAGCCACAGTTTGCTTTGTTGAGTGCTTTTTGCTTCTCTCATGCTCAGTACAGCCACACTTCTTCCATGAGAGCAAAGAGATGATTCTTTACTTGCTTAACTCAGAAAACTGAGCTGAAACAACCAGGAAACACCTTGTGTGGTGCTCCTGTATTTCAGAGCCAGGAACCACTGCCTGATGATGATGAGGAGTTTGAGTTGCCAGAGTTTGTGGAACCTTTCCTGAAGGATACCCCTCTCTACACTGATAACACAGCCAATGGCATTGCCTTGCTGTGGGCCCCACGACCCTTCAACTTGAGGTCTGGCAGGACCCGGAGAGCTCTTGACATCCCACTGGTCAAGAACTGGTGAGTTCTGCCCTGGCTTAAGGGCTGATCTAGTGATCATGACATTATTACCTTGTTAAAACAAAGTAAAGACATCATGGTGACTGGTTTCTAGAGATGTTAGGAGAGTTTCTGGAGACCTTCCTCTGAGGAATGTGAGTTAGCTGAAGCACTGAAGTGTGATTTATCCGTAGGTACCGTGAGCACTGCCCAGCAGGACAGCCTGTCAAGGTGAGAGTCTCCTACCAGAAGCTCCTCAAGTACTATGTCCTGAATGCACTCAAACACAGACCTCCCAAGGCCCAGAAGAAGAGGTGAGTGTTGGGGTCTGTTCAGTGGGGAACTGCTGATCTGTGCAGGGGATTGAGCTGATTGTGGTCTCTGCTCTCTCCAGGTACCTCTTCCGCTCCTTCAAGGCTACCAAGTTTTTCCAGTCGACCAAGCTGGACTGGGTGGAAGTTGGCCTGCAGGTGTGTCGCCAGGGCTACAACATGCTGAACTTGCTGATCCACAGAAAGAACCTGAATTACCTTCACTTGGATTACAACTTCAACCTGAAGCCCGTGAAGACCCTCACCACTAAGGTATCGGTCCATGTGCTGTTGTACTCAAGAGCAGAGTGTACCTGAAGGTCGTTGTGTAGCCAGTGTGGAAAGAGAGGCCACAGTGCCTCAGCTGCTCAGTTGTTCTACAGACTCATCAAACTGGAGTTGTTGCACTCTTCTATGATATTGTTATATAAATTCTGAATATTTTGTCTTATCCAGGAAAGAAAAAAATCCCGTTTTGGGAACGCTTTCCATCTGTGCCGAGAGGTCCTGCGGCTGACGAAGCTGGTGGTGGACAGCCACGTCCAGTACAGACTGGGAAATGTGGATGCATTTCAGGTAGGGTTTGTTTGTTTGTTTGTTTGTTTGTTTGTTTGTTTGTTTGTTTGTTTGTTTGAATGTGGTGAGAGGAAGTTGAAAGGAGGATTGGAATTTCTTCTATGGAAAATGGCATCTATGGGATACACAAAGTGGCTGAATGTTGCAGTGTTACGGAGAAAAGGGGAAACAATGAAAATACGCAGCATTGTTTGAAATTCTGCTTTTATATTAGTTTATAGGAATTGATCATTGTGTGAGCCAGCATTAGGAGCTTTGTGTGGCCTGACACACTCTGTACAATAAACGTGGCTGCTGGAGGTGATGTCTGAGGTGCTGATTTTATCCCTGACTGTGTTCTGTGTCTCAGCTGGCAGATGGCCTGCAGTACATCTTTGCCCACGTGGGCCAGCTCACGGGGATGTACCGGTACAAATACAAACTGATGAGGCAGATTCGAATGTGCAAGGACCTGAAACATCTCATCTACTACAGGTTTAACACAGTAAGTTCCAGCTTTCCACGTGATACTGACCCCGTGTAAACTGAGGAACAAGGGAGGGATTCTGGAGTGTCAATAAATGACCTGCTCTTCCCATGTCTCTGTTCTTCCAGGGGCCTGTGGGCAAAGGTCCTGGCTGTGGTTTCTGGGCTCCAGGCTGGAGAGTGTGGCTGTTCTTCATGAGGGGCATCACCCCGCTGCTGGAACGCTGGCTGGGGAATCTGCTGGCCAGGCAGTTTGAAGGTCAGCACCCTGTAAATTCTTCATGTGGGAGGAGTGTGTGGTAAAGATTAACACTGTTTGCTTGCCAGCCACTTTCCTGTTGACACTGGTGGTATTTATCCATGCTCCATGCCAATCCCAAGAGCTATTGACCAGTTTAGAGCTCTTACAGATTCTGTGCCCCCAGAACAGATTCTAAATGGAAGGGGGATTCCCTGCTCCACAGCTAATCATCTACTTGAGACTCATGGCAGTGTAATTTCTCCAGACGTCCTGCACCTCCATGCACTCCTGAATCAGGAAGAAGGAGTATCACTGCCCAGTGGTGTCAGAATTCCTGAAGGACTTTGCTTTTTCCAGGCCGTCACTCGAAGGGTGTCGCAAAGACCGTCACGAAGCAGCGCGTGGAGTCTCACTTTGACCTGGAGCTCAGGGCAGCTGTGATGCACGACATCCTGGACATGATGCCAGAAGGGATCAAACAGAACAAAGCCAGAACCATCCTGCAGCACCTGAGCGAGGCGTGGCGGTGCTGGAAGGCCAATATTCCCTGGAAGGTAAATCTCTCGCTTGGCCTTTGGGTTCAATTTTAACATCTCCCAAGAGGAGCTGCTCTCGGGGAGGTTCCCACTCCTGCTTCCCTCAAGTTCCTGTCCCTCGCCAGGTGCCAGGGCTGCCAACTCCTATTGAGAACATGATCCTGAGGTACGTGAAGGCCAAAGCTGACTGGTGGACAAACACAGCTCACTACAACCGCGAGCGGATCCGCCGGGGAGCCACTGTCGACAAAACCGTCTGTAAGAAGAACCTGGGCAGGCTGACCAGACTCTACCTGAAAGCTGAGCAGGAACGGCAGCATAACTACCTGAAGGTACTTCTGTCCTCCCTGAAATTGCCCAAATTAATGCTGTTTTCGTAGGGAAGCTTTCACTGATTAATTCTGGTGGTGTGGTTCTGCAGGATGGGCCTTACATCACTGCAGAAGAGGCCGTTGCTGTGTACACAACCACAGTGCACTGGCTGGAGAGCAGGAGGTTCTCCCCCATTCCCTTCCCTCCACTGTCCTACAAGCATGACACCAAGTTGCTGATCTTAGCCCTGGAGAGGCTGAAGGAAGCTTACAGGTAAGCAGTGGGAAATGATCTTGATCTTCAGGGGCACTGGGAAAGGCTTCTGTTTTGTTATCTGGGATTGAGTATGGGGTAAAATTTATCCTGATGAACTGGTAAAGGCTGGTGTTTGTACTGCCAGCTTAACTGGGAGCTCTTACTGACCCTGTCACTTGGGCAAAACCACTGCCGTGCTTGTAAGTTTGGGGATGTAGATCGTGAAGAATTACAGGCTGAACATTGTCATTCATCACTGTAATGCAGTTAAATGGCCATTAGGCTGTTCCTGTGCAGGTGCTGAGCTGTTCTCCCTTGTTTTCAGTGTGAAATCTCGCCTGAATCAGTCACAGAGAGAGGAGCTGGGCTTGATTGAGCAGGCTTATGATAATCCCCACGAAGCTCTGTCCAGAATCAAGCGACATCTTTTGACTCAGAGAGCCTTCAAGGAGGTGAGTGAAAGCCTGGGGAAAGCCCGACCACGTTATGCTGCATTCAGAAGCTGAGTGGCACAAAAACTTTGTGTTTTCTCTCAACTATCAGCCTCAGTTTTTCCCCCTCTTTGTTTTTATAAGGTGGGAATTGAGTTCATGGATCTCTACAGCCACTTGGTCCCTGTTTATGATGTTGAGCCCCTGGAGAAGATCACAGATGCTTATCTGGATCAGTACTTGTGGTATGAGGCTGATAAGCGAAGACTCTTCCCTCCTTGGATCAAACCTGCTGACACTGAACCACCCCCGCTGCTGGTGTACAAGTGGTGCCAAGGTCAGTGGGCTCCTGGATTCCATGTAAAAATTATTTTTCCTGTGGGGGAGCTTGTCTCCTATGAGTCCCTTTAGGAGCTGAATTTTTAATTTCGCAATTTGCAGTCAATAATTGCAATCAAAGATGTATTTTCTAGGTTAATACGTGTGTATATGCTGGAGGACAGCTTGCACAGCATTTACAGTTAATTACATAGTTTTCCTCCCATTTCCAGATAGACTGGAAGATCCAGAGTCTGAAAATCAGGCATTACAGGACCTACATTGAGTTCCTGTACCCAGGGGCTGCTTCTGTGCTCTGTGTTAGATAACACAACATTTTTTGTTCCCTCAGGAATTAATAACCTGCAGGATGTTTGGGAAACAAGCGAAGGGGAATGCAACGTGATGCTGGAATCTCGGTTTGAGAAGATGTATGAGAAGATTGACCTGACCTTGCTCAACAGGCTGCTGCGTCTCATCGTTGATCACAACATTGCTGACTACATGACAGCCAAGAACAACGTGGTGATCAACTACAAGGTGATGGTTGTTGTCAGGAAAGGGGGTTTGTGGTAAAAGGGACCCATGAGGGAGGAGGTTTTGGACCCCTGGCAAAGAAGGAACACGACTTGCCAGGGAAAAGTGATTGAGGGAATAAAAAACCCCTTCTGGGTCCTGCTCAAGAACAGCTGCTCAGGTGAAAGGTTTCTGATGTGTTGTGATGTGTTTTCTCACAGTTCCTCTTCATCTCCTCAGGACATGAATCACACGAACTCCTACGGGATTATTCGTGGGCTGCAGTTTGCTTCCTTCATTGTCCAGTACTATGGGCTTGTGATGGACCTGCTGGTGCTGGGCCTGCACCGGGCCAGTGAAATGGCTGGGCCTCCCCAGATGCCAAATGACTTCCTCAGCTTCCAGGACATTGCCACGGAGGTGGCCCATCCCATTCGCCTCTTCTGCAGATACATTGACAGGATTCACATCTTCTTCAGGTGAGATCTCAGGGCCCTGCTTTCCTCGGGTGAACACAAAGGAAAGGGAGGATTAGTATGCTCCTGTTCCTGGGTTTTGTTCCCTTTGCTACTGAAGATCAGGAATATTTGGATTGACAGACTTCCCTGGATAGCTGGATGTCCACATGCCTTCTCTTGCTTTCTCAGTTTGCTTTTCTGCAGCTTCACTGCATCAATAGAAACACAATAATGTCAAGAGCTCAGTTGTTCAGGGATTTGGTAAATTAGAGACTGGTAAAATAAGCTTTTTCTGTCTCTTCATGGAAAGATAACCCAAACCCTGAGTTGCTCTGTGCTAATGCAATTCCCCCATTCATTGTGAGGCTGCAGAAATTAGATAGTTACCTTCAAACAGGCTGACAAACAGCTTTCCTTAATTAAATCCTTATCTTCCTGGCCAGGCTGGTATTGATAAGTCAATCATGTAATTCCATATCCTTTTCTGTGCATTTCCAGGTTTACAGCTGACGAGGCAAGAGACCTGATCCAGCGGTACCTGACAGAGCACCCAGACCCCAACAACGAGAACATTGTGGGCTACAACAACAAGAAGTGCTGGCCCCGGGATGCTCGGATGCGCCTCATGAAGCACGACGTGAACCTGTAAGTGCTGCAGCTGGGAAAGAAGTGGTAGGAAAAAGGGGGAAATCAGTGATAAATAACTGTTGGAAGAGATGTGAGAAGTGAGGGGTCTGTGCTGAAATCCTGAAAAATTAGGGAAGCTCTGAGAACTTGCCCAGTTCTTATTTGGACAGGTTTTTTGGGCAAATTATTAAGTGTCACTGTGCACACCTTGTTTTCCAGTGGCCGTGCTGTGTTCTGGGATATCAAGAACCGTTTGCCCCGCTCGGTGACCACGGTGCAGTGGGAGAACAGCTTCGTGTCCGTGTACAGCAAGGACAACCCCAACCTGCTGTTCAACATGTGCGGCTTCGAGTGCCGCATCCTGCCCAAGTGCCGCACCAGCTACGAGGAGTTCACCCACAAGGACGGGGTCTGGAACCTGCAGAACGAGGTGGGCTGGGGGAGCAATCCCTGGGTGGGATTTCCATGTGTTGGAGAGGGGCTCCCAGGAGGGAACTGATGGGTCTGTGCTCTCCAGGTCACCAAGGAGCGCACGGCTCAGTGCTTCCTGCGCGTGGATGACGAGTCTATGCAGAGGTTTCACAACAGAGTGAGGCAGATCCTCATGGCCTCTGGCTCCACAACCTTCACTAAGGTAAGGGGAGAGGAAGATTTATGACAGAGCTTTCTGCAGATGCTTGGGGAGTGGTCTGGGAGCTGATCCTTTCTTTTTCTTTCTAGATTGTCAACAAATGGAACACTGCTCTGATTGGCTTGATGACTTATTTCCGGGAAGCTGTTGTAAATACTCAGGAGCTGCTTGATTTGCTGGTGAAGTGTGAGAATAAAATCCAGACTCGGATCAAGATTGGCCTGAATTCCAAAATGCCCAGCCGTTTTCCTCCTGTGGTGTTCTACACCCCAAAGGAGCTGGGAGGGCTGGGCATGCTCTCCATGGGCCATGTTCTCATCCCTCAGTCTGACCTGAGGTGAGTTGTGCTGCTCTAATTCTTACACGTTCTCTCAGCTGCTCTTTCCCCTAAATATACTCCAAGAGTGCTAAACCATGCCATGGTACAGAGCTGTGTTGTCTTTACAGTAGCTCATGGCAGTGATCAGAGAAGTCCCAGTTCCTCTTACCTCATTCTTGTGTCTCTTTGCTCCAGGTGGTCCAAGCAGACAGATGTTGGCATCACTCACTTCCGCTCGGGAATGAGTCATGAGGAGGACCAGCTCATCCCAAATCTGTATCGTTACATCCAGCCGTGGGAGAGTGAATTCATTGACTCTCAGAGGGTGTGGGCAGAGTACGCCCTGAAGCGACAAGAGGCTATAGCCCAGAACAGGTGTGTGTCCATGTGTGGGAGGACAGGCAGCAGGGGGAAGTTTTATGCTGTCTGGGGGTTTTGGAGACTTTGCTGGCCCTGTGGTACCTGCAAAGCTGCTCTCTTACCTCTGGAGGAGGTGAGGACTCTGCAAGCAGGAAGTGCCACCCTTAAGGGAAAATGGTGTGGCCATCAGGAAAGGCTGATACCAGACCCGTTTGCAGTTCTGTGCACTTCCAAGGGCTTTTTCTTTTGCCTGTTTGGTATCATCGTGTTCACAGTGATGGCTGCAAACACTTTGCTGAGTGTTTGGCATTTTAGTGTCCCCTGCCAGAGCCCTGAGCTCTGTGTCACTTCTGTGATCTCGCCAGCTGAACTACTCATTAATGCATTGCTGTAAATGGAGAGGTAACAAAGTGTGGGGATTTTTTTTCTTCAGGCGTCTGACACTGGAGGATCTGGAGGATTCATGGGACAGGGGAATTCCTCGTATTAACACCCTTTTCCAGAAGGACAGGCATACTCTGGCTTATGATAAAGGATGGAGAGTCAGGACTGACTTCAAACAGTATCAGGTACTGACTGGGAAGTCTTCTTCACCTGAATGTGAAGTTCAGATACCTGTTCCACACAAAGTCCTTTCACCTTGCATTATTGCAGATGTACTTCTGTCTGTCTGCTGCAGGAAGAATTCACAGCCTTGTGTTGGGACTGGTAGAGGCTGTTGGGAACCAAATGCTCCACAATTTGTAGCTATCCACTCTTGAAGCATTTGGATAGATTGCAGTGTATTGGGGAAAACCACAATAAGCACAACTACATATTGGTTCTGGAGAGGGGAAAAAAAATGATCGCAAAACAAACATTCCAAAATATTAAGCTTTAATAACAGTGGAATAATTTGTTATTTAAAGCCTTCAATGACAGCTCTCTAGAAGACCAGTCCCTGAAAGATAAAAACATCACCTGAGATTCCACCCAGTGTGAATTGTGCAGTAGTACTGACAGAACTCGTGTTGTAGAAGAGCTGTGTGCTCCAGCACTGAGAGCACGAGGCTTTTCACCTGTTCACCGACATCATCATGATGTTGGTTCCCACAATTAGTGCAGCCAGGTGAATGATCTGCTCTCTGCTGTCTCCAGGTGCTGAAGCAGAACCCGTTCTGGTGGACACACCAGCGCCACGATGGCAAACTCTGGAACCTGAACAATTACCGCACGGACATGATCCAGGCTCTGGGCGGGGTGGAAGGAATCCTGGAGCACACTCTCTTCAAGGGCACGTACTTCCCCACGTGGGAGGGTCTCTTCTGGTAAGAGGAACTTTGGTCGGGGCTCTGGGTTCTGGCTGTGCTGATTCTGTTGAGTTTCTGCTGGTTTTCAGTGGTCACTTGAGAACGTGTAGTTCAGTTGTGAGGGCACCTGGGAGGGGGCTACAGCTGAACTTCTTGGAAATCCACAGAAATTACTTGGCATGAAACAGCCCTCCTGGCTCCTGGCTGATCCCTGTCTCTGTTACAAGTGACACATGGCAGCAGAGATGAGGAACATCTCATGCAATTGAATCTAATGCAGTTGATGGTCTGCCCTTTCTAGGGAGAAGGCCAGTGGCTTTGAGGAGTCCATGAAGTGGAAGAAGCTGACAAATGCCCAGAGATCGGGTTTGAACCAAATTCCAAACAGAAGATTCACTCTCTGGTGGTCTCCTACCATTAACAGAGCCAACGTAAGTACCTGGTGTTTGTCCCTCTGGGAGCAGACACCACTTTTCCACTGAAATGAGAGCACTTAATTGATCCAATTAATTCTCAGAGCATCTCTTACAGAGGTACTAAACCTCCTTAATGCTCCATTTTTTTAAACTTCATCACTTGTGCTGTTGTGTGTTCTCATAGGTGCTTTCCCTTTGCAGGTGTATGTTGGGTTCCAGGTGCAGCTGGATTTGACAGGGATCTTCATGCATGGCAAAATCCCCACGCTGAAGATTTCCCTCATCCAGATTTTCCGAGCTCACTTGTGGCAGAAGATCCATGAGAGCATCGTCATGGATTTGTGTCAGGTGAGCAGTGTTGGCTTGGTTTGTTTCTGTGCCCTTTTGGAGCAGGACCAGTCCTCCTTCAGCATTTTGGCAAAGAAAGGGAGGAAATGGAAAATGGGATTTTCCTGGCTGCCTCAGTTTTGGAATCTGAGGATAGATTCCATATCTGGGTTGCTTGAACACAGCTCATCTTCGACTGCCTTTTCCCCAGGTGTTTGATCAAGAGCTGGATGCTCTGGAGATTGAGACAGTGCAGAAGGAGACAATCCATCCCAGGAAGTCCTACAAGATGAATTCCTCATGTGCAGATATCCTTCTCTTTGCTTCCTACAAGTGGAATGTGTCACGTCCATCCTTGCTGGCAGATTCCAAGTGAGTTTCTCTTTCCCCTCTCATTGGTCTTGCTTCAGAGCAGAGCTGCTGAGCCTCGGTGTCTCTTGGGCATCTGGGATTGGTTTTCTTTGGGCACTGGAGGTTGTGTCCAGCAAAGCACAAGGCTTATTTGGGTAGGTGGTCGCAGCACCTCCTGGCACTGCCTTCTGCAAAACACCAACACTGCCTTTGCTCCTGTTCTCTCCTCTGGGTGAACTTTTCCCTGAGTTCTTGAAGGTTCTTTTGGAAACCCCACAAAGCTGAGCTGGCCCAGGGCCAGAATCTGGAGTGAATTCTCACTGAATCCTCACCAGACAGCCCCTGGGGAGATGACCCTCGTGACTACACAGCAGTGGACTCACTGCTGCTTAGTTTAATCCTTCGAACAGCCTCTGCATTCACTGCTGTGTGATGAGAACAGTGGAGTCCCTTTTCAGGGTGGAAAGTGGATATGAGCTGGCTGCAGTGTCCATGCTTGGTGACAATTACGGCAGAAGAGTTTTGCACAGGATGAACTTGTGGCTTGCTTTCTCCTCAGGGATGTGATGGACAGCACCACCACCCAGAAGTACTGGATAGACATCCAGCTGCGCTGGGGCGACTACGACTCCCACGACATCGAGCGCTACGCCAGGGCCAAGTTCCTGGACTACACCACGGACAACATGAGCATCTACCCCTCTCCCACTGGGGTGCTCATTGCCATTGATCTGGCCTACAACCTACACAGGTGAGAGCTGCACCTTCTGTGCTTTAGTTTGTAGGTTTGTAACTGGTGGTTTGTGGGTATTGCCTCAGTGCATCTCTAGACTGGGTTGTATTCCAGGCAGGAGGATGAGGGGAGAAGGCAGAAGCTGGAGATGTGCAGTGAGTGGGATAAGGCATCTCAGGTTGCCCAGTTTTGCTCAATTGTAGTGGTTCCGTTCCCCCAGTTCATTAATAATTTGTTACTTAGGATATTTCTGTCAGACTGTTCTTGGAGCTGAAGGACAGGCCTTGTTTTAAGGCCCCTACAAGGGGAGACAGCTATTTCTCACTGGAAACTAGGGGGAAAGTCAGAAATCAGTTCTTGAATGTGTTTGTTAGAGAAGGTGCAGCTTTTCTGGGACTGCAGCATGTGTGTGCTGTGGCTTCCCACTGAGGAGGTACAGGGAAAAGCCATAGGTCACCAACTCCCAGGGACATTACAGGAGTCACACTGCAGTACAAAGCTGTATTTTCAGCTGGTAGAAAGGGCCCTGGCTGCTGCACGGAAAGACTTGAGTGTGGCTGTTGCCTTTTCAGATCTAATGGTAACAACTTGGTCTTCTGTTTGTTTCCTTCTTCAGTGCTTATGGGAACTGGTTCCCTGGGAGCAAACCTCTGATCCAGCAGGCCATGGCCAAAATCATGAAAGCAAACCCTGCCCTGTATGTGTTGAGGGAACGGATCCGCAAAGGGCTGCAGCTCTACTCCTCGGAGCCCACGGAGCCCTACCTGTCCTCCCAGAACTATGGGGAGCTCTTCTCCAACCAGATCATCTGGTTTGTGGATGACACCAACGTGTACAGAGTCACCATCCACAAGGTGAGGCCAGAGGGGTGTCTCAGGGAAAGGACTGAGTGGGGTGGAGGTTTCCATGCCTGATGGAAGACTGGGAGTCAGCACATGGACCTAGATTTTTGCAGTGTGCACAGAGCAGCTCTTATATCTCCTACACAACTCCTGCTCAAAGCACACAGAGAGCTGGCTGTTGTGTAAAGGTGTGGCTGGGCTCCATTTATCTGCTGCACTTCTCACTCTCACTTGTTTCCTCAGACTTTTGAAGGGAATTTGACCACAAAACCCATCAACGGAGCCATTTTTATCTTCAATCCCAGAACTGGACAGCTCTTCCTGAAGATCATCCACACATCTGTGTGGGCAGGACAGAAGCGTCTGGGACAGGTAGGGCCTGGCTGTGCCTTGGGTGTGAGCAGGGTGGGTCTGACTGCTTGGGACACTCATTTAGCAGAAAACATCACAAAGATCTTCATCTTCCTGCCTCTTAATGAGTTTAGAGCTCCAAACTCCAAGTGGTCAGGCAGGCAGGAGTGTGGGATATGAAAGTGGAAGAACACAAACATTGCTGCTGCAAGGATTTTGAGGCTCTGAAGTGTAAAGACCCCACATCATCAAGCAGAGCTTGAGCAACGGTGCTGTGCTCCCTGTTAAATCACTCTGCACTTGGCTGTACATCCAGTGCAGTGAGAAAACTCAGGTGGCAAGTCCAGGGAGGTGGAGCAGCCAGCTGTTTTGTCTGAGCCACTCAGGAGTGACTGAGCTCCAGGAATGGGAGCTGCCCTCTGTGATCAGTAAGGAGGAAATGCTGGGCCTTGTCACTGATCTGCAACAAGCCATAAATTCTGGTTGTATTTTTAGAATCTGGTTTGCATCCCTCTGGTTCCCAGAGACATGGAGACGCTGCTGGAGAGCAGGGGGATATTTCTCTAACCCTGCTGTCTTTCTGTAGCTGGCCAAGTGGAAGACTGCTGAAGAAGTGGCTGCCCTGATCCGATCCCTTCCCGTGGAGGAGCAGCCAAAGCAGATCATAGTGACACGGAAGGGCATGCTGGACCCACTTGAGGTAAGGATGCAGCTCCGTGAGGATGTGTAAGATCTGTGGGAGATAACAGGACAGTTCTGTGTCCTGTGATGTTCTGCCCTAGTTGTGAGCTAAATTCTCTTGATAAACTCCAGGTGCACTTGCTGGATTTCCCCAATATTGTCATCAAAGGCTCGGAGTTGCAGCTGCCCTTCCAGGCCTGTCTGAAAGTGGAGAAGTTTGGTGATCTCATCCTGAAGGCCACTGAACCCCAGATGGTTCTCTTCAATCTCTATGATGACTGGCTGAAAACCATCTCTTCCTACACAGTAAGCACAGATGTGTCTCCTGCATTTTGCTTTGCTGCTGATAAATGAGGCAGGAACCAAGGCCTCAGATATCCTTGATTTGTTGTTTGGGAGCACTTGGCTCTGAATCTGCCTGGATTTTCCTTTAGGTGGATTTCACTGGCACTTCCCATGCCACATCCATGTCCCCAAACAGAACAATGCTGTACTAGGGCCTTGTATATTGAATTTTCTTCCTTCTAACTGCATCTTTTTTCCATCTCCAAGGCATTCTCCCGTCTGATCCTGATTCTCCGGGCGCTACACGTGAATAACGACCGAGCCAAAGTTATCCTGAAGCCAGACAAGACAACCATCACTGAGCCTCACCACATCTGGCCAACCCTGACAGATGAGGAGTGGATCAAGGTGGAAGTGCAGCTGAAGGATCTCATCCTTGCTGACTATGGCAAGAAGAACAAGTAAGCCACTGTGCAGCTGCCATAATCCTGCCAGCCTTTCCCTCCTGCCCTAAAGGCTGTGGCCAAGTGTCAATGAACTCTCAGCTTTGTAGGGAATCTGGTTGTTTTAATAACTTTCTGATACGGCAGATAAAAATGTCTGAACCAAATCTTGTCTGATCTCAGCATCGTGTGATTTGGCCCCTCTCTTGTTTAAAAAGTTGTGGGTTGGTTTTTCATAGTGCCCAGGGTGGATGTTCTGAGCCTGTGCCTTGGTGAGAAGGCTCCAGAATGTGTTTTGAAATGCCTGACTTGGTTGGATTTTCTCTTCCAGCGTGAACGTTGCATCCCTGACCCAATCAGAGATCCGAGACATCATCCTGGGCATGGAGATCTCTGCCCCATCTCAGCAGAGGCAGCAGATTGCAGAAATTGAGAAGCAAACCAAGGAGCAGTCGCAGCTGACGGCGACACAAACCCGCACAGTGAACAAACACGGGGATGAAATCATCACCTCCACCACCAGCAACTACGAAACCCAGACCTTCTCCTCCAAGACTGAGTGGAGGGTCAGGTAGGAAGGCAGGCAGGGGTGGTGGAAAGGGCTGGAATGCTCAGGGAGGATCTGTGCCCCCTCTGATCGTGGTCTCCTCCTCCCAGAGCGATTTCTGCTGCCAACCTCCACCTGCGGACGAACCACATCTACGTCTCATCAGATGACATAAAGGAGACAGGTTACACCTACATCCTTCCCAAAAATGTGTTGAAGAAGTTCATCTGCATCTCAGACCTGCGGGCCCAGGTGAGGGTGCAGGGAGTTTGTTACAGCTGTGCCCCACTCAAACACACCAGGGGGGATTTCCTGGTGGAGGGCAGGGAGCCTGCTGCTGTTTGTCCATGTGAATCCCTCTGCTGCTCTCCTCAGGAATTAAGGAGTTCCCACTCTCACACAGTTACACAGAGATCCCTTCTGGCTTTTTAAGGCAGATGTGTGTGTTTTAGATTGCAGGTTACCTGTATGGAGTGAGCCCTCCAGACAACCCCCAGGTGAAGGAGATCCGGTGCATCGTGATGGTGCCCCAGTGGGGGACACACCAGACCGTGCACCTCCCCGGGCAGCTGCCACAGCACGAGTATCTTAAGGTGAGTTGAGGTTCAGCTTCTGTGGTGGGTGGAAGGTCAGTAACAAGGACCTGAGGTGGTGGGGCAGCTTCTCTTGGTCTTTTGTAGCTGTAGGACTGAAAGGGCTCAGCCTGAAGCCAAATCTGATTGAGATCAAGTGAGGGGAAAGCCTGTGATCTCTCTGTCCTTTTTGCCAGGCTTGAAGTGGTCTCATTTTAAGTGGTTTTGATTTTTCTCTAAACCACTCTCTTTTTGTCAGGAAATGGAACCTCTGGGATGGATTCACACCCAACCAAACGAGTCCCCTCAGCTCTCACCACAGGATGTCACCACCCACGCCAAGGTCATGGCTGACAACCCCTCCTGGGATGGGGAGAAGACCATCATCATCACCTGCAGGTGAGGGGCAGGGAGGCTTCTGGTGCCCCTCTCAGGAGGATGTTGCTGCAGTGCTGGGGAACTCAAAACTGGCAGAAAAGGAGTGTTGGCTCATTCCTGGTTTCCCTCCTCTGCCCCAGGTGAGACTGACTTGCCTCATGTCTTCTCCTTTCCAGTTTCACCCCTGGCTCCTGCACGCTGACAGCCTACAAACTGACCCCGAGCGGGTACGAGTGGGGCCGGCAGAACACGGACAAAGGGAACAATCCCAAGGGTTACCTCCCCTCCCACTACGAGAGGGTGCAGATGCTGCTGTCTGACCGCTTCCTCGGCTTCTTCATGGTCCCAGCACAGGGCTCCTGGAACTACAACTTCATGGGTGAGCTGCCCTGGGAAGGGGAGGGGAAAGGAGGCTGTGTGAGGAGCTTGGGGAGGAGGAAATGGCTCCTTACCCACTCGAAAGCTTCCTCAGAGCAGCTGGCAGGGATATCAGCACTGTGGCCTGAACTTTCCCTAGTACCAGCACTGGGATGTCAGTTCAATGATTTTTTTGGGTAGCAAGAGAGCAAACTGATAGAGAGGAGAAATAGATGCCATGTCTGTCTGGATTGTAGTGCATGGTCTGTCGCCACTGAATAATTAATCCCTGTCAGGCAGAAGAGATAATGGAAAATGCAAGAGAGAAGCTGTTCCCAGTAGGGAGGTCCTGGTATCATGAACACCACGGGCAGCTGGAGAAGGGATCAGGAAATGAGAGTGGCAGAACACTCAACTAGCACAAAAGGACTGTGAATCTCTTGAGGCAGGGGAACCCAAAGAGGGATGATTTTGTGGGTTTAGAACTCTCTCTCATGGCATGGAAATGATCATAGAAGGGTGGAGAGCTTTGTTAGGCTCCTGAAGGATGGAGGAGGCGGGAGGGGTGACGCTCTCTCTCTTCCAGGTGTTCGCCACGACCCCAACATGAAGTACGAGCTGCAGCTCGCCAACCCCAAGGAGTTTTACCACGAGGTCCATCGCCCCTCTCACTTCCTCAACTTCGCCCTGCTGCAGGAGGGGGAGGTTTACTCCGCCGACCGCGAGGATCTTTACGCCTAATCCCGCCCTTCTTAGTACTGTTGATATTCAACAGCGTGTTCGTGTGCCCCCTCCCTCCACTGTACCCCGCTCGCCCCCCTCACCCCGCGCGTTGTTGTTTCCCCACTTTTCCGCGTTACTCAATAAATTTTGTACGAACGGGAGCGCCGCC
>VWZT01012524.1:59577-70509 GCA_013397055.1 Pachycephala philippinensis
GGGCGTGGGGGGGGCACGGCTGCAGGCTGGCTTCCAGGGCAGGGGTCTCTGAACTGTGGCTGGAAGGGGGCTCTGACCTCCAGGCATCCCTGTGGGGAGCTGGGTCAGACCCCCATCCCGCCAAAGCAGCCGGTGCTGGGGTCTCTCCCCTAAGGGAAGCTGTCCTGGCTGGGTGTGTGGCCAGCTGGTTTCCCCACGGTGCAGGCTGAGGTGTGCTTGGGCTGGGAAAAGCCTCAGCGTGTCTCAAAGGGCCACCTGCCTTGTGGCACAGGCACACCTCGGGGCTGCCCCTTGGACAGCCAGGTGTGTTCCCAAATTTGCTCGCTCCCCAGGGACTGGGACGAGTGGAGCTGGATGCAGTTAATGCAGCTCCAGCATCTGGGGCAGCCTGGAGATGCCAGCGAGCTGCGGTGTCCCCCAGCTGGGTGTTTGGCAGGCAGCAAAAAGTGCTCCTTGATGAGCCATTGGTGATATAAACTGCAATTATAGAACCCTCACACCCCTTCCAGAGCAGACCTGGTGGGTCACTGAAGCCACCTTTGGGGATGTGGGGCTGTGTCCCCCATCCCAGCCCCTGCCTGGTGGCAGTGGTGAGATCGGGGTGCTGCCTGAAGCCCCCCTGCCCTGGCCTTTATTCCCTCAGTGCCTCACAAAGGAGCTGCCTGCCCCGTGCAGGTGCTGGGGCAGTGGGCTCGGGGCAGTGGCTGTTTGCTGCATTTTCATACCTGTTGCTCGGGAAGTGGAACAGAGTCTTTGAGCAGAGCCCTGTGTCCCATAGAGCGAGCACCCGAGGGGCTCTTCCAAGGGCACCTGTGCCTCCCCCATCCCTCCAGGTCGCTCTGCAAGCTGCTACCTGCAAAAACCAGTTCTGCACCCGAGTGCCTGGCGTTCAGCAGGCAGCTTTGCTTGGGTGCTAGTAGGGAGATTCCTTAAACCAAGCGATTTTTTCATGCTATTTTGAGCAGCGTGTGCCGCGTGTGTGGACTCACTGGATGTTTCTCCCTGCAGGTTGAGGCTCTGAAGGAAGGAGGCCACCCCCCAGGCAGCCATGGCCCCCACGCTGGCCACGGCGCACCGGCGGCGCTGGTGGATGGCGTTCACAGCCATCATCGAGAACCTGCTCTTCTCCGCCGTCCTGCTGGGCTGGGGGTCCCTGCTCATCATGCTGAAGGCAGAAGGGTTTTATTCCTACCTGTGCTACGGGCAAGGTAAGGATGCTCTGGGCTCCTGTGTGGTTTGTTGGTGCGGTTCTCTGTTTTAGGGTGCTGTGGAGCTGGTTGGAGGAGGGCTGAGCTCCGCATCAATCCCAGGGGAGAAGGAAGGGATGTGTGCTCCTTTCCAAATGTGATGGTGCAGTGTGCCTGTAGGTGCTGTTGCTTTGTAGGGTGATTGGAAAAAGGAGCTTTAATGGTGAGGTAGAGCTTTTCTGGATGGCCTTTTCCACTTAACCACGAGTTCTTCCTCTGCAAGGGAAGGCTGGATGGGTCCTGGAGGATGGTTATTTGTGGGGGGGTTCTCCTGAGTTTATAAGTGGAACTTTGTCTTTAGTGGTAAGAAAACAAGGAGCATGGGTGGCAATAATATCAGGGCAGTCCTGTGCTGCTGTTGAGGAGAATTTGCAGAAGTGAATGCTCCTGATTGTTCCTCTCCTTCTTGAAACACCCAGGATGTGCTCAAACCAGGCTGTATTTCTGTGAGGGCTTGAGATTCACCCTCTGCCTCAGCCAGAAGTGGCTGTCCCTGTTGCAGACACAGCCTGGAAGGGGAGAGACAATTTTGTGGTGTGGATAATAAGGGTAATCCTGGGAAAACAGCCTGGAGGTGGACATCTATCCCCAGCCTGGGCATGGAGAGAATTGTGCATCCCACAGTGTGTTTGGGTGGTCAGTGGGGTTAAAAGGAACCCGAGGGTAAAAGTGTGGTGTGGATTTGGAAAGCTGCTGTAGTGACTGAGTTTGCATGTGCTCAGAGAAGGGAAGGGCAGAGTGAAGAGAGGCAGTCTGGGCTCTGTCCAGAGATGTGTGATGGAGACTAAGATTGGATCAGCCCATCTGGGGCTGATGGAGGAGTAGTGAAAAGAGCTGGAAATCAATGCATGTACCCTCAGTGAGTAATGGCTGGGAAGAGTGGGCGAAAACTGAAGTGTGGGGAAACAAAGTCCAGGCAAAGGTGCCTGTGAATAGCTGTGATGATACTTTGGGTTTTGCTCATTCATCAGCTGCTTGTTATCTCTCCTGCTTTGTGTACTGGAGCTTGGGTTGGTGCACCTGGCAAACACGCCACGTGTTTGAGCCTTTTATCAGCTGTAGCTTGGCTGCTTGATCTCCATCCTGTGCTCTGCTCTCAGGGCAGTGCTCCCAAGCGTGTCCGTGTCACTCAGGTCCCCAGGAGCATTCCAGTGCCTGGAGACCTTGCAGGACTTCTGTTCAAGGCTGCTGTGTTCTCTCCACATCGTGGAGACTTTGTCACAGGCCTGTGTAAGAGATCACATTAAACCTATCAGGTGGAGACTTTCTGCCACCCAGATAAACCACACAGGAGCTGATAAGCAAATGCTGACTGTCTCTGTGAGCAGGCATTTGCCTCTCTGCTTCCTGAGATGTGCCCTGCTGACAAGAGCTCCACTCTGGGCCCACCTCCTGCTCTTTGCTCTGACTGCTTTCAGTTTGGCCCAAATCAGTGAGGTTCACTTTGGTTTCTCACCCCTGTTTGCCAATCTGTGGCTTTTCTGGCTCTCCCCATGGGAGTGCCCATGCCCACAGACCACAGGGAAGGTGCAAATGTTTGGACTGCTGTGAAATTGCTGCCCTGGGGGCAACTGCTCCCTCCCAGTGGCCAACCTGTGCCCCAGGCAAGACAGCTTAATCCCTGAGAAGAAATTTGTGTAGTCAAATATTCTCATTGTCCTCAAATATCTGGCCATCACGGTGATAGCTTGTGATGAGCATGGGGACATTCGTCCATGCTGACTCACTTTCCTTTCTCTGGTTTTGTCCTCACTGTAAGAGTTTTGTGGGGAAGACTCCTGGCTCCAAGTGTGTGGAGACTCTCAATGACCAGCCCCAAGCTGAGTTTTCCTTTTGCTTGGGATTAGGGTTTGCCTTTTTCAGCGTAACCTATTGAATCCTGCAGCCAAGTGGGTGCTTGACTGGAAGGCTGGTGCAAACAAATCGTGACTAGTAGCCTTTGGGCACTTGTTGTTCCTAATGCTGCTGTGGGCATGTAAGTATTGCAAAAAAAAATAGACTTTTCCTAATGAGCCAAAGGTTCTTGGCAGGGCTTTCGGTTTGTCAGCAAAAGCTCTTGCACTTTGTTTGATGCTTTCCAATGAAAGGGAAAACTAGACCTTGTCCCTTCTGCAAGCTCTTCTCTGAAGGTAACAGCAGCTGCCCAGAAAGTGCTGCACTTCAGGAAGGACTCCTTGTCTCCCTGTTGAATCCCTCACTTGGCTCCTTGTGTTGGATTTTACTCAGCCACCATACAAACATGGGGTCCCATGGACTCAGTGGCGTGAGGGTGGAGATGGACACCTGGGAAAAAAAAATCTGAAATAACGAAATATTTTTAGAGCAGTTGTGCAACAGGGCTTGAGTGGGGGGTTGTACCCGTTGGGCCACCTCCTGAGAGGTATGTTTGAAATTCGCTGACAAGGAGCCTGGTAGTAGCACTTTGTTCCCATTTTAATTTTACTACACTACTACTTGGCCTTTAACCAACTGAAGCAGCATCTTTTATTCGTTGCAAGTGCTGACTCCACAGTCTTTATCACGGTGCTGGGCCTTATCAGCTCTTGGGGAATTTGATCAGTCCAGGGCCTTGCCTTGCTATGATGTTTCTGGGATTGGGAAGCTGAACGCTTGGGTCTGAAACATGTTTTAAAAAAAAAAAGTCCTGAACTTGATAATCTGCTCACAAAGAGCAGAGATAAGGGGCACAGAGGGCTTTCCTCTAAGACAGGGCAGCAGAATACCAAAGGGATGATAAGCTAATTCACTTACAGCAAGTTAACGAGCTCTGACGTGGTCATAGGGGAAGGTGCTGCCTTGCAGCTCTTTTCCCCTTCTTTATCTCTAGTCTGGGGTGTGGGACTTGCAGTGTGAAGGTCCCTTACAATCTGGAGAGATGTGACAGCAACGGTTTGTGGAAGGGCTGCACACGTGGGGCTGTAAACAGGAAAAGAGGGGTAAATATTAGATTTCTGTAGGAAACACGCTGTGCTGATCAGCAGCTGTCGTGGGAAGGTGTTGGCCCTGGGTGAGAACTGCTGCAAAATGAAACCACAGCTGGGGAGAGAAGGGGAGTTTAACTGAAACTGTGCCATATGAGGCTTTCAGCTGGGCACCCAGAGAGGGGGTCCTGGAAGTGCAAGTGGAGAGGCAGGGAAACCCGAATAAATTGCTTTTGCAGTGGTACAAAGCAAGAACATCTCCTCCCAGTTCCCAGAAGTATGACACCATCCTGAAAAGAGAAAACATGTTCTTATGTGGGCAGACTGCAGAATCAGTTGTTTGCACATGTCGTTCAGTGTGCTATTTTTTTAAAACCAATACTCTCTGTTCTTTGCCCTTGATTTCTGTCCTTTTTTTCCCTCCTTCTTTTTTCTTTTTCTATAAAAAAATGAGGAGGAAGGTGAGGGGTGTGCAGGCTGTGCTCCACAGAGCTATTGTCAGGGTGGCTGGGGGTGTCTTGCCTGCTTGACTCAGTCTGATCCATGAAACAAGATGAAAGGAAAGCTCCTCTCTGCCATCTGAGATGGCAGTCACTCCTGGGAAAGCCAGGCTCGTTCCTCTGCTAATGTGTGGTGGGTGTGTGTGTATGCCTGGGATTTGAAGAGGTCAGTAAAGAGCAGTTAATGATTGACCCTTGCGTGGAACCTGCAGCACTTAATTTGGGAGAAAGGATGGCTTTAAATGTTCCAGCCTGAACAAATCCCAGCGATGATCTTGACATAAATGATTACCCAGGCAGCCTTCTCCTCACCTAAGCTGTCATTCTTTAAATAGTAACTTGAACTACTAATTGGGCAGTAGAAATCCTGCTGCTTGTGCTGGGAGTGCTGTAAAAATAGGCAGCAATGTTCTTGTAATTGCTGGTAAAGACTTGTAGCTTCTCCTGGCTCGTCAGAGAGGCAGCAGTGAGTGAGCACAGCCTCTGTGCTGCTGCCTTTGCCCGGGTGTCACACCTGGAGTGCTGTGTGCAGGTGGACTTGGCAGGAGAATCTGGGGAGGGCACCACCGTGGGCACAGAGCCAGCCCTTCCCCAGAGCAGTTTTCCCAGATGGAGCCAGGCACGTAGGAGATTTTCCCCAGGAGTGTGGCGTGTGCCGATCTGGAACAGGATCTGAGCTGTGATTGAGGGGAAGCTGCTGTTTGCTGTAACCAGGTGCATTAGGTAGGTGAGTAGCTAGGCAGGTTCTCTGCCCATTAAACCCCTCCTAGCTGCATGTCCTGTGCTGCCACTCTCTCTCCTGTGCCAACGAGCTGCTGGCACCCGAATCCGTGCTCCCGGATGAGCTGGCTCTTGGCTGGACCTTGTGCCCGCTGCACACACCTGCAGCCCCTCCAAAATGTTCTATTTATGGAGGTGGCTCAAAGGATCAGGGGATGCGAGGGTGCCAAGGGCTGCTGGAATCATTTCCATTACGCCTCAGTGGATCTTCTCTTGTTGCTCAGGGGCTGCTTCTATTTTCACAAACAATTTGTATTTCCACATAGCACTGTTGCCTGGCCCCTCCTTGGAGCTGGCACTGAGCAGCTGTAAACAAGGTGGTTGGTACAGGCAGGGAGTGAAGTTTGGTGTCCCATTCCCAGCTTTCCTGGCTGCAGCAAGTGTTCAGAGAGGGGCAAATTTCCTCGGTGTTTCTGAGCTGTTCCTCATCACCTCCTGGTGTTGGTGTACACTGGTTATGGGAGGGCCAGCAGGTGTGTGCTGTGCGAGCTCCTTGGGGACACAGCAGCTGAACACATCCAAACGTGAACAGGAATTCACATTCTCCAGCTTTAAAGGCTGAATATTTCTGTTTGGAGATCTCTTTGTGGGGAGGGTTACCGAGGCTTTAACACGTGCAGCCAGAAGTTATAAGGTCACTGCACTGTTTGTGTCCCTCCACCCTCCTTCCACTCCGCAGCTGAGCTATCTCTGGAGAGTGCTGACACAGGGAAACTGCTACTACTTTGTCAATTCCCACCCCCCTTCCTTGTTTTCCCGAGTTTCACCTCTCACCCACATCTGTTTCCTATGAATTTATCTTTGTGGAGAGCCCAAAAGCCTTGATGTTGTGGGTGAAAACTGCAGAGAGCCTCCCAAAGTCTGTCCAGGACTGATTTCTAAGTTGTGCCTTGGGCTGCAGTGCTGCCCTCCCTGCAGAAGAGATGCTGCTGGTGGCACATGTGACATTTTGGGGATATTTGTTGCTTACTCTGGCTATCCGTGACTAACAGGGCAAGAGAATTAAGTTATCAATCAGGAGCACATGGCAGTGGAAAGGAACACAGGCAGTTTGAAACCATCTTAGCAAAGGTGCTGGTGGGACCAATGAAGATGGAGGGAAATGCCCCTGCCTTCCCTGGAGTGCTGGGAGGGGACAGAGGAAGGTTTGCAGGCAGCTCCAAAGCCTCAGATATCAGTGCCTGAATTCCTGCTGATACCTGATGGCAGGAAGGTGGGGTGAGGTTTGTTTGCAGTGGACACAAAGCTGGCAGGGTGGTTTAGGGCAGCTGGGAGAGGCGGGGTGAAACCAGTCACTGTGGAGGGGCCGAGGCTTGGGTAGAAGGGAGGGAGGTGCAAGGTGGGGCTGTGTTATCTCCAGAAATGCAGGGAAGGTGAGAGCAGCCAAGGGGATCTCCCCCACCAGCCACACCAAGCAGTGAATGTGAAGTCACTCGTACATGAGGGATTCCTGCTAATTAACTAAACCAACCACAGCTCGCTGGGAATCTCCAGCCTCACTTCATGCTGGTGGTTATGTCGGTGACTTCTCTCTCTGTTCCTCCTTTAATATTGAACTTTGTCAGATCAATTATTAAATATGAAGGAGAGTGGTTTATATCACTGGCTTGCAGCAGCAAGGAGCCAAGTGCTTTGTCATACCAGCAAAGGTTCCAGATAAGTGTTGGGAGAAGGAGAGGTGGAGTGCACTGGAGCTGTGAGTTAATGGGAGTCTGAATGCACATGCACTCACTCGAGGAGTTGTAAGCAACCTTGGGATAGGGATGTAACAGGAGAAGAGTTGACATGAGGCAGTAAAGGGGAACTTCTTTCCTTTCTTTTTTTTTTTTTTTTTTTTTTGTACTGTCCTTTTTTTTGTTCGGCTTCTTTTTTTCTTTCCTTTGAACTGTCCTGTTTCTGTCTCGGTTACACAACGTGGGCTCTGTTCAGCGTGGGAGTTTGCATGCAGAGTTCCTCATGTAAGGGCAAGGACAGAAAGCTGCAGATATAATTGATCTGTATGACCTAAACCCATTTTGAAAGAATAGGAAATGCTAATTACCGGGCAGGAGTTAAAGATGCATCAATCTTTTAAAAAACAGAGAAGGCAGGTGAGCTGCCAGCCCCCCTGGGAACAGGGTAGTTAAATCCAGGAAGGATTTTTCAGAGCCAGGGCAGTCAAAGCAGGGTGGCTACTAAAAAGCCATTCTTCATCCTGATGCCTGCAGTGAGGGTAGGAAGCTTTTCATTTGAGCAGGCTGTTGCTCAGTGCCAGGCCTTGTCAGCCTGGTGTCTGGAACCAAAATAACTGATTTGGCTGTAGCTGTCGTTAGTTTTGTTAGGGAAAAGATCTCTGAGAACATGACAGCTGTAGATTAGGAGGACCTTATTTTTGTATCAGTCCCTTCAGGCTCAGCTGGGTTTAGTCTCCTGTAATTGCCAGGCCCTTGCTGTGTAGTTGTTTTAATAAATTAATGAATCTCCATCCTTGGGTTTTTACCCTGCTGCTGCATGGGATGCCTGTCCCCTGGGTGCCTTTTCCTGCTCAAAGCAGAGCTTATCAGGTTTCCCTCATCCTTCTGCTGCTCTCTTTCTCCATTTGCCACTGATTAGAATAAAAACTGGACTGTGGAGGGCGTATGCCCAGCAGGGCTTTTCCCTTCCCTCCTTCCTGCAGCGCTTCAAACCTCATCCTAACACACGTTCCTCTCTCACCTCGTGTAGAGACCACCACCAACAGCTCTGAGGACGAGAACAGCACAGATTCAGAGCACAAATGGCCTTCCTGCAACGCCCAGGATGAAATGCTGAACTTGGCCTTCACCATCGGCTCCTTCCTGCTCAGTGCCATCACGCTGCCCTTGGGAATTGTCATGGACAAGTACGGCCCTCGCAAGCTGCGGCTGCTGGGCAGGTGGGTGTGCAGGGCTCCAGGGCTGGGCTGAGGGCTCCATCCCCACCCTGTCTGGGTGCTGTGCCTGGTATGGGGTCTCTGCAGCCTTGGGAAGCGTCTGAGGGATGGGGCTGGGGTGTGCTGGGAGCTGTGCACAGCACAGCAGAGCAGCTCTGGGGTGATTGCAGCCAGCACAGTGAATTGCTCCATCAGGGAAGGGCCTGGAACTCCGTGTCCACACTTCAGCTCTCCAGTGCTGCTCTGTGATCCCTGTCCAGATGGAGCCTGGAGGAAGAGCGGAGTCATTTGTGAGTCAGGGAGGGTAGCTTTCTCCTTGGGCTGGGAGCTATGTTCTGAGAGGCACAAAACCAAGATGTTACATCATTGAAGGCTGGGGAGTTAACTCAGGGATAAACATGTCCTGTTGCCTTTCCCAGGGCCCTTCTCTTCCATGTGGTGTGTGTTGCTTTCTGCCTCAAACAGCAAGGTTGTCAACTGCTTCTGTCATGGCACGTAGGGATTAGTGACTTGTTGGGATCAGTGGACCCCAGCACTGTTTTAATTGTCACAATTTTAATGCAGTGAACTTGATCAGAAACCAAACTGGCCTGTGGGCAGAGTGGGAAAAACAGGGCAAGTCTCTGAGTCAGACCCTACCAGAGAGGAGTTGAGTGCTGGGGCTCAGGACAAAGGCTGCTGCTGCTGCCTTTGGTCACCCTGAGGTGAGGGCTGGAAAAACTCTACTGGAAAACCAGTGGGAATTTGGGTCCAGACAGAGCTGCGTCAGTGCTGGGAGGAGAGGTTCCTGCCTCAGCCCTTGTGCAAGGCTGGCCTGTAATACTTGTTTGCCAGTAATATCTGGGTATTTCCCTGGATTTTTTTTTTCTGAATTGCCAGCTTCCCTCCCTCTTACAGAAATTGCCCTGTGAGGCGCTGAGGAGGTGGAAGCAGCTGTAATTGGCTGTGGGGAAGGCTGTTTGTGAGAAACTCATGGCTCTGGTTCCCTTTCAGTGCCTGCTTTGCCGTGTCCTGCGTGCTGATCGCATACGGTGCCAGTAACCCAGACTGTAAGTTGGCATCTTTCTGCTGAGCTGGGAGCATTTCAGGGCTGTGGTTTGGGGTTTTTGGGGAAGCAAAGTTCAAACTGTCATCCTCCAGTGCTGTACTGGGGTCTTGCTGGGGGCACAAGCCAAGCAATCTGCCAAGCCTGAGGGAGCCAAGTGGCTCTGGGAAGGGCTGGTGTTTCACAACACCAAGTGGGGAGTGTAGTAAGGGCCAAACGTCTGAGATACCCAGGTCTCTTAGTTTTGTGTTTGGGCATGGCCAGGTCCTGTGAAGGAGCAATTCCAAATGAGTTCATGGCTTTTTCAGGGTTAGGAAAGAGGTAATAGCACACAATGTGTAGTTGGCTTTTTTGCCAGAGATAGATGGAGCTTGTGCCTCAAGAGCAGATAGTGAGACGACACTTTGGATTCAGTTTGTTCCAGTAAATCTTCCTTTTGAGACCCATCAGACAAGCTGCGTCAGCAAGTCTGTGCATTAGAGAAAAGGAACCCTTCCATCCCATCCTGAACTCTGCCTTGGAGGAGAGCCCTGTCCCTCCCAGTCCGTGTGGCTGGGGAGAAGATGGGTGCTGGGTCAGGAACAGTGTGACATGTCCTGAAGGTGTTGATCCACCGAGGTTTTTACGTGTCAGGACCAAAGCCCTCAGGGCTCTGTCTCCTTTCCCTCTGCACCCAGTGGAAGCTAAGGGCAGGTTTTTTATTGTTGCAGCTCTGTCTGTGCTGATATTCATTGCCCTGGCTCTGAATGGCTTTGGTGGGATGTGCATGACCTTCACGTCGCTCACGGTAAGTGAGGAGTTACTACCTGACTGCTTCATCCCTCGCTGTGGCTGTGAGCTGGGCTGGCAGGAAAGAACAAAGTGGATCTTCTGCCTGTGGCTTGGATAGCACGTGTTTATGTTTGGTACAAAGGGTCAGTCACCCCTGGGAGTGAGTCCTTGGTTGTTATTCTAAAGCTTGTTTTCCCCAATCCTTTTTTTTTTTTCCACCTGCCCTTTGTAGCTCAGGTGAAGGTAGGGGGAAAAAAAGGAAGTGTTTTTGTCTAGGACTCATAATGTGCCTGTACATGCAGTGCTCAGCTACTTGGCACAGGCTGGACGTGTGTTTGCACTGGATTTAGCATTGACATAGTGCAGGAAGAATCAGCAGGGCACAAACCCTTGCTGCTGGGTATGACCAGCTTTCTGCAAGCACAGTTTGCATCTCGCCCCGGGAAAATGGTTCTTCTTGATCACAAAAGTTATTGCTTTTCAGAAGGGTGAAAGTCCCTTACAGGCTTGCTTAGAAATGCTGTGTTGTTGGATGTGCACAGCTCACTTGGATACGTTCAGGATTCTATGGAAAGCTTTGGTCAACAACTGTCAGCTGGATCTCTGCGTTTTGGGGTTCTTTCTGCCTCGAGGCAGAAGCAGTATCATTCTCCAAATAACTGCTTTATTTTCTGCCTCATTACTCTGATTGTTGTCAGTGTGGCTCAAACAGGGCAGGGTGGAAAGTCGCCCAGAAAACAAGCCTGGGAAGCACCAAATTTTTTTTTTTTTTTTTTTT
>VWZT01012524.1:70520-92360 GCA_013397055.1 Pachycephala philippinensis
GCCTGAGCTGTAGTTGAACACTTTCAGATTTGGACTGCACTACCTTGAACTTGCTGTTGAAGCAAAACTTCCTGTTAAAGTTACCTCTAATTTAACCAGGCTTAGACACTGGCTGAACAAGGCTTAGACACTGGCTGAACTCCTGAGACCTAAATTTGGCAGAGGCTGGCTTTACAGAGCACTCTGTGTACCATGGTTTTGCTGCTGCTGTTGCTTTCATATATTCAAAGCTTTCAAAACTCTGTGCAGATGTTGCTCTCTCCTTCATGTGTGGTGTTCTTCACTGGAAGCCTTGGCTGTGACCCCAAGGAACCGCGGGGCAAATGTCATCCTGCCACACTTCAAATAAAAGCAAGGAGGAGAGGAGCACATCAGCAGTGCTGTGGGAGAGGAGAGGATCCCCATCCTGCTGCTGCAGCACTGGTTATTGTCTCTCTGGGTGATTATTAAGGGGTCACAGATTATTTTAGAGCCACTGGCGATGATAGGAGTGAGGGCAGGATAGGGCAGGAATAGATTGGGTGTGCTGCACTGTGGCTTTCAGCAGCAGAAGTAAGCAAAGCCACTTATTAGTGCCCTCATTAGCGAGCCAGTTCTGCAGTGCCAAGGAAGAGCAGCAGCAGGAAAAAGGTCAGATCTTCCAAGAAGAGATCCAAGCCTTGAGGAGGTCTGGAGCGAGCAGCGATGCTCTGAGGTCACGCGGATGCCTCAGGTGGAGCCCATCCCCTCCAGGTGTGCTCTGCAAAGAGCTGGGGTGGCTTCAGGCCTGACTTCTCCAATCCAGAGGCAGGTGTAGCTGCTTGTGCAGCTGCACAGAGGCATTTCAGTACCTGAGGCATGCGAATGTGATTAAAAATAGCCTGAAGTGGGAGGGAAACACTTCTTCACCTGCACCACAGCTTAGCTGTGCTGCTGACTGTTGGAACCAGCTGTATTTTGGTTTTTGGCAGCTTACAGCTTTATCATTCTGCCTGCAAACTGCACTTGGTGCGTCAAGAGCCATCTTCTGCTGTCACAGGGTGATATCTCGTGGATTCCTTCCAGCTGTGGCCCTTGGAGACAGGCGAGGGAGGAACGTAGGGACAAGCCCGTGGCTGGTGTGACGCTCATGGCTCGTACAGGCTGTGCTCCGCCTTGTGCCCGGGAGGGGACGGGCTGAACGCTGAAAGGCGACACTCAAAAGACCTTTGTGAGGACGTTCATTACCGAGGCGATGAGCCCTGCGATGAGCCCTGCCTGGCTGCCGGTGCCAGAACATCTCGGTGTGGCTGCCGAGCGCACACGTGCTCGCACCAGTCACAGCAAGGTGACTCCCTTCTCCTGCCAGCTGCAGGTGACCTGAGGTGCTCCAGGAAATGGGTCAGACCCGCTGGTGCAATGGTTCTCAGCCACCCCAGGCAGGGTTTGGTCGCTGCTTGGTGGCGGGGTGTCCCTGAAACCCAGCTTTTGTGGGGCTTCAGGTGTTGTCACCTCCCCGGACGTGGTGTGATCTGGTGACAGGGACCCTGAGACAGGGATAAACGGGATCTCCGAGGATTAGAGCCTGGGACAGTGCTCCACAAAGCTTTGCCTCTTGAGTTTAAAGCCTTTTTCAGTAACAAGTCCCCAGGGTATCATGAGAGCACATGGCAAGCTGTGGAGCCAAAACAAGCTGCTGCTGCTCCTGGGTGCCTGGCCTGTGGCTTGGGGAGGAGGGGGCAGCCAGCAAACGGCTCCCAGTTCTGGGAACAAGGTCAGGCTGTGCCTGTTGTTAAAATGCAGAGGGGAGATCTCTGCCTCGTGACTTGGTCTTGGCCAATATAAGTGAAGATTGGAAATGGAAACAGATCTGTGTTGGTGGCTCTGACAGCAACACAGGAATCTGGCGCTGGTTCTGCTCCGAAGCTATTTCATGCAAAGAAATAAACATGTGTGATAAATTACCACAAAGAGCCTTTTATAGATTGTTCTCTGTCCTGTTTTCCCTTCAAAGAATTACAGCTGCTTTGCTCTGATTTTCTGCTGCAAACAGCCCCCTTTAATCAGAGGGGGGGGAACATCTCTGTGTAGGGAATCTTCTTTGCTTGGAAATATTAGGAAAACTTAGGGCTCTGTGAGCTTTTGTTTGTTGGAGAATGGGAACAGGAGTTTTCCATATGCTTTGGGCAAAGGGGGCAGTTTGAGGCTTTCCTGGAAAACATATTTTTAGTGTCTGTGTAACTTCCAAATACACCCCCAATAGGGAAAACAAAGCTTAATTGAACAAAAATACCATTTTTCAGTAGTCTAGTTCTCAATGCCTTGATTTTTTTCCACTCTTCTTTCAAATAGTCCTTGCAAGAGGAGGGAAACAGGGTTTGGTAGCAATGCTATGGTATCTTCTGTATATGGAATGTCTCCAGGGAAAAGCTGGTAAACAATATAAATTATTTTAAACTCATTGCAGGGCAGATGAGAAAAAAATCTGCAAGAGGAAATGATTTATCAGTTTAGGATTACAGACCTGCAATAAAGGACTCCAGTAAAAAACAGTTACGTGTGGCAACATTCACTGAGTGTCTTTGTGACGGGGCATAAAGTTAATAGTACATTGAGTATTAGTGACCTTTAAACAAGAGGCTTAAGAGTTTCTGTCGTCATAGGTCTTGCAGAATTGGAGCTGTCATACCAGAATGGGCAGAAGTTAGTGGAGGAGTCACTTCTGGCCTGCGGGGATGAGATCAGAATGAGGATTAGATCCTTTTTGGTGGCAGAAAAACAGAGCTCACTTGCTCCGTGGCTTGTGTTTTTTGTTGGGTTTTTTTTTTCCCTCTCTGTGGTTCATTTTTTCCAATGCTTGCTACTATAAAGACAGCATGAAAAATGACTTGGTAAATATTGGATGTTATTTTTGTAGCTGGTCTTTAGATGAGACCTGCGCAGGCACTGCCAGTGCTGGCACAGTCTGAGAGGTTTTCTGTCTTGAAGGGACTTTTCCCCCTTCATCTCCCCTCTGCCCCTCCAGGTAGTCCCACATTTCTCTTCCTTCTACATTCTCAGTGTTTGCAGTTTCTGCTTTGATTGGGCTGGATAAGACATTAAATCTCTTCTGTCCAATTTTTTAAATCTAGCTGCTTGCTCGGTGCCAAATTGGATTTTAGGAAATCTTTAGCCTTTCTAGGACTTCGGTCCCAATCAAGGCAGAAGCAGCTTTGGGTTCTCCTGGTCATGGCTGCCTGTTCTGTGTCTCCAGTAGCCCTCAGAGCAGGAGGATCCACCTGGAAGTTGCTTGCCTGCTGTATGAAAAAGGCTTTTTGTGGACTCCGGACCTCTGGGGAAAACCAGCCCGAGCCAAGAAGCAGCTGTGTTTGTGCAGCTCTTGCCCTGCCCTGAGCTCCCCAGCAGGAGCAGCAGTTTTGTTGTAATTTCTGGACATTATTTTAGGTTTGGGGCGTTTGGGATGAAGCAAACACCCAGCCTGGTGACAGTGACTAGCCTTTTTTTTGCAACCCTCAGATATTCCACTCCGCAGATGCTGCTTTCTGGGAGTGTGTAAATTTAGGCCAGTGCTTCCAAGAGGAGATTTTTCAGCGCCTGGTAACAGACCTTTGGATCCTTTTGCTGTTTCCTGTCTGCAGCTCCCGAGAGCAGCCTGCTGGCAGCTCTCCCGCATGCGGGGATCAGCGATGGGTGTGGGGATGCTCCGCAGAGCAGCGCAGCCTCTCCTGCCTCCTCCTCCTCCTCCTCCGGGGTTCACGGGCAGCATCAGGCTCAGCACATCATTCCTGCTGCTCCCCAGCCCGGGGTTATCTGAGGACCTGCAGCCAGCACTGCATAGGAAGCTCTGCAGTGAGGCACAGGGATGATAAACAGCCAGATGGGTCCCGGAGTGCTCCTGCACGGGAATACTTGCCTTGTAAACACGCCGTGACACAAGCCAGATTTGCTTGCCTTATATGCTACTCCTGGGAAAGATGGATTTGTTTTTCAGCAGTGCAAAGGGAGTGTGATGGCAGCGTTTGCTTGCTCAGGCTCGGGCTGATATTCTCTGAATTGTTTTGTTCAGCAGCCTCTCTGCACAGATCAAGGGCTGGTTGTGCTTTCAGTCCTAGAAGGCATCTGCAGTGTCCTGCTTTGAGGCCCTCTGAGGCTGACGTGGTAGTGATGCTCAAGTGAATTTGGGGAGTGAGTGACCCAAAAAAAAAGGAGCTGGGAAGGAAATCTGCCAGCCTGCAGCAGAATCTCTGCCCATTGACCAGCTTCAGGAGGTAACAGCTGAGCTCTCCATAGCCTGACAACTTCAATGCTTCTCCTTGTAATTTCCAGTCTCCAGGCCAGCATTAGTGAGTGATGGAAACCTGCTCACTTCTGGTTGTTTAGGAAAACAGGGAGTTCCTCCTTTCCCAGGAGAGCAGGAAGGTCTCCCAGCTATTTCTGCCTGTCCCACTCTGCTTTTGGATCTTGAGTGGAAGCAGGGGCTGGTGAGCCATCCTGGGAGTGATTGTGCTGTTCAGGTGGCAGAAGTGGCTGCTGTGAACTGCTGCTGCTGGCTGTCCCTGCTGAGAGCTCTGCTTTCCCAACAGATCCTTGCAGAACCAGCCTGGTCTGCTCTCAGCAGTGCCAGCACACCTGATGGGAGCCCAGGCAGTGAGGTGGGGTGGGTGGCAGCGATAGCAATGGCAGGTGTTGCTTGCAGCAGAGCTCAGTAGCTGTGCTGAGCAATAAATCCTCAGATATCTGGTGTTTGTGATTCCTTCCCTGCACCTAGCTCTGGGATAGTGTGCTGAGGCATCTGAGCCATCCCAGTGATGTAGGAATGATCAGCAGAGAGAGTCTGCTGCCACAGAAGGAGCCGTGGAGATGGCTAGAAATGGAAATGCAGACAGCAGCACCGTTCGTGCTTGTCTCTGTTCCTTCTTGTCACAACAGGAACTTTCTGGTCTGCTGCAAAAGATTTGGGTGCTGACCCAAGGTGCATAAACAAAGCTGGCAGTTCAAGGTGTTGCAGGGTGTGTTAAGCCTGTGTCTAACAGCCCTTGACTAAAAAGAGGGTGATAAATAGAGAATTTGGGCACATGTTTGTGGGAGAGGAAGAGTGGTGGCTGTGGGTTTGCGGTAAGGAACTCTTAAAGACAAATGCTCCTGTGTTAAAGGTGACCAATGCAAAATATGCTGTCAGTCTGGAAAGAAGCAGCGTCAGTAAGCACATAAATCTGGGATTGTAGACATTCCCTGTCTCTGGAGACACCAGTGTAACCTGCAGAGTAATATCTTGAAGAGCTAAGTCATGCCTGAGTAAAACTGCCTGCTTCACATGCTGGTATCCAGGAGAATTAATCCTAAATGCCAATATCTTCCCGAGAAAGCCTCGTTCCCTTGGCAGCAACCTGTTTCAACGGATTTCTCTCTCTCCCCAGCTGCCCAACATGTTTGGTGACCTTCGTTCCACGTTCATTGCTCTGATGATTGGCTCCTATGCTTCCTCTGCTGTGACTTTTCCAGGAATCAAGGTGAGGCCGTGGGATCAAGGCTCGTGACTGGTGGTGTTGTGCTGGCGTCTTGCCCTGTTTAGCAATAATGTGGCAAGAAAGAGGGACTGTTTGCTGAAGCACTTTTTTAGGGATGTGCATTTGCAAGATTCAGTTCCTGTCTGATTCAAAGACTTCCCAAGTGACTGCCTCAAGAATGCAGCAGATAGAAAATTTTAGAAGTGCTAAGTAGAAGTGAAAAACTAAAGATCTTTCTAAGAGAAGGTTGCTTTGTTAATCTCTAAGGAGTGCATATATATATATATAATTTTTTTAATACACATGTATATTTTATCTGTGTGATTGTCACCAAGTGGTTGGCTTTGAACATAATTTCTTGCTGGCAAATGGCACTGAAGGGACAAGAGATGGTCACCTGGGCGGCCTGGATAGATCACCTGGTTCTGAACCAGGGATGTTTCATTGCAGTCTCAGGTGTGCAGGGAAATTCCTGCTGGTTTTCCAAGAAAGTCCTTGTCACAACATTGTTTTTTGTTATCACTTGAGTTTAACCCATTTTAAGTGTATCCTGATGTTCTTTGCCAGTTCCTCTCAGACCTCATTCCAAGAATATTGAAGCATCTTTCTGCTTCTGTAGCCAAAACCATATTCCCTTGTGATTTCCAGGTTATATATGACTTTGGGGTCTCCTTCATCCTTATTCTGCTTGTCTGGGCAAGCTGTGCAGGACTCGTGTTCCTCAACTGCTTCTTCAACTGGCCCCTGGAGCCTTTCCCAGGACCAGAGGACATGGACTACTCGTAAGTCTCCAGGGCTAATCCCATTCCTAATCCTCTAGGAAGAGCTGGCACAAAGAATTTGGAGGAGTAGACAGGGAACCCCTTGCATGTTGTTTATTGCTGCCACCTCTTAGGCTGAGGATTTCTGCCTGCCATTAGCATGTGAATACCTGTGGGAAGTGGAACATTCCAAACTGAGGGAATTACCAAGGAAAAATGATCTGTTCCTGGTCATAAGTATTTTTATATTGATTTATGCCAAGTTGGCACAGGGAAGGTATCCCAGTGTGCTCTGGCTGGAAACCATTTGTGGGTTTATAGATGGAAACCAGTGCCTTAAATCCACAAACAGCCTTCCTCACTCCTCTGCAACATTGCTGCCTCTAATTCCTCACCCTGTGTTGCAGCTCTCACCCTCTTTGCAACCCAACAGGGTGAAAATAAAGTTCAGCTGGCTGGGATTTGACCACAAAATCACCGGGAAGCAGTTCTACAAACAAGTGACGACCGTGGGGCGCCGTCTCAGCGTGGGGAGCTCCATGAAGGGCCCCAAGGAGCCAGCAGCTCTGCAGGAGAACAACAAGCTCTGTCTGTCTACGGTGGACCTGGAAGTGAAGTGCCAGCCTGACAGTGCAGGTGTGGCTCTGTGGGTGCCCCAGGGGTGCTTGTGCTGGCACAGGCCTGTTGGCCTCCCTGCTCTGCTTCAGACCTGTTTGTGAGGGAGCAATACGTGCTCCAGGTGGTGCCAGGGCCTCGTGCCAGCCACCAGGACTGGAACACGAGTTATATAAGGAATCCTGTCCTTGTGTCCTTGCCTGAGTACCAGTGGTGTGGCTGCAGGGGGACACGGCAGGTGGTCACTGCTGGCTCTTAGGTCAGTTGTTGCCATCATGACCAAGACTTCTTTACTCAGGGGCATCACAGAATGGTTTGACTTGGAAGGGACCTTAAAGATCATTTCATTCCACCCCCTTCCACCAGAACAGGTTGCTCAAAGCCCCGTCCAACCTGGCCTTGATGGTGAAAGCAAAGGGTTTGAGGCTTCTTTTTGTCCTATTCCACCGAATCAGGCGAGTCTGCCTTGCTGCTTCCTTGCCCCAGTCACTGGCAGCCAAACTCCAAGCATCTGCAGCTGCTGATTATGGGAGTTTCTAAGGCACCAGGTGAACTCCTTGGAGCTGCCACTGGCACTTCCAGGCAGGAGAGGACCTATCAGGCCAGAGGTGAAATTGTAAATGTTTACTAAGGTGTACTGCTTTCTTCAGAGACTCTGTTATTCCTTCTGCAGCTACTCCCTCCTTCATGAAGAGTGTCTTCAGTCCCATCCTGCTGCTCAGCCTTATCACCATGTGTGTCACTCAGCTCAGGCTCATCTTCTACATGGGAGCCATGAACACCATCCTTGAGTTTCTGTCTGGAGACGAAAGTCAAGGTAGGGGAACCTCTGAAGACCTTTACCTGCTTCTCTGGGGCTGGGAGCTGACCCAGACTTGGTCAGTGAAGGCTGAGCACCTGATTACTCAGCAGATACTCTGTGTAGGGCAATCCATGGTGTCCAAGTGCACTAACAGCTGCTGGGAGGGTCCAGGGAAGGGCTGGAACCAGCCCAGCACAGAGGGGCAGCGAGGCAGACATTTGAATGTCAAGCTAATTTTAGCCCTGTGTCTGTCAAATGCCTACCCCACGTTATTTCCCCACGTAGGTTGTTGCAAGCAGCCTCTCAGGGTGGACTGTGATGATTTTTATTTTAACTGGAAAAACCTATTTCATCAGGTATTTGCTTAACTTATCCTAAGCAAGCAGAGAATGCAGAGCAGCTGACTCTCATGAGTAATGGTTGGACTCAGTGCCTCAGCCCAGCACCCGGGGGCGGGAGAAGTGAAGTCAGAGCTGGTTTTTTGTGCAGCTTGGTGGGTGCTGGGGAGGCTCAGGGGTTGCTCCCTGCACTGGACTCTCTGCATTTATAGTTCTGGTGAAGTTCATGGAGCAAACAGGAAAGAGTACATTAGTTTACTGTTGAAAATATCCAGGATTGCAAAACAGGACTTAGCCTTTTCTTGTTTTGTTTTTGTCCTTTGTAGTAAGATCCAGTTTGAACTTGTTAAATCTGGATTGCATGAAGCTGATAAATCAAGAGGCACTCCTCTGAAAACAGGAGTGAGCTCTGGGGGAGGGAAGGAGACTCAGGAAACTCCAAGTGCCCTGGCATTCCCTGAATTGCTTTGTTTCTTGAGCCTCTGACAGCCTGAAGCATTCAGCTCTTTATCTCCTGGCTCAGGAGCCAGCTTAGACATTAAATAGCACAACAGGACAAACTTCACACTGCCTACCTTTCCCAACACTGCTTCCTTTTCTGCTTACCTTGTAACTCTGACACTGCTTTTTTTTTTTAAATTATCATTATTTATTTATTTTTACACTGGCTTGCTATACCCATTTAATTTTCATTTCTTTCCTTCTCCTCTCCTCCTCGAAATTTCAGGATTAGTATTAACTATATAAGCTGCCAATTCTGCTTAGATCAAGCTCCTTGCTTAAAACAGGGATTGTGCCCCTGGAGTATCCTGCAATTTTTCTGTGCCACCTTTAAGATTTCTTCCTATTTTTTCCCCTTCCTCCCCCTGAATGTAGCCTGGGCTCATTGCAGTGCAGTCGCTGTCTTGGTGTTTCCATGGCATCAGCAAAACAGTGGTATTGTCTGGTCTCAGCAGTGTCAGGCTCTGCTGCAAGAGCAGTTCCAAGGCACGTGCAGCTCTCTAGAAATGTAATCTGTGTGTGCATCAGGAGAGGATGGGATGCTGCTCCGTCACATCCCTCACTCTTCCTGCATTTATTCACTCGGGTGGGATTTGCTCAGAGAGCTCCCTCCACCTGCAGCTGCCCTCTGGAGCACTGAGCAAGGGAAGAGGAGAGTTGAGTCAAACCTGCAAGTGTTGTGGTCAAAGAAAAGTTAAATATTCCTGGGAGCAGAACAGGAGAGAAGGATGTGGGGAAAATCGTGCTGATAAGTAGTGAAGTCTTTAATTGCAGTGTCCTTCAAAGTTCTTTCTGTGCAGGTTGTGGTGACTTAGACCTGTCATGAAACCAAAAGGTGGAGAGAGCAGTCAGCCTGTGGTTACTTACCTGCTGAAACCCCCCAAAAGATGAGGAAGAAGCTTAAGGGTTCATTCTGTAAATGACTGTGTAACTGTGTTGGAGGAAGGCAGGGGAGAGTAGACCTGTTATGCCTAGAACCCGAAATCTGCATCTCTCATAAATTGTCACGTTGCTTTCAAATGTGGTGATACTGGGAGACCTTGGGGAGGATCTGGGCTGGAAAACTCAGCTGTGTGAGGTGCTTGCTTGGGAAAAGCATCTAGAACAGGGAATGTAAAGGCTTGTGCCCATGTGTGCTTCCTTTTCTAGGTATTCTTGCTTTTTCTCCTCAGGAAATGTTTTTTAAGATGACGGATAAGCTGAGGGGGCCCTGTTTTGTAGCAGCTACTGTCTTTCCTCTTCCCTTGCTGACCCCATAAATTTCACTCCCTAATTCAAGCTGGCCTCTGCCCTTGCTGTTTAGAGCCCAAGATTAAGTGTTCAGGATAGCATAAAGAGGCAAAACATGACAGCGTGGCTTGCTTCTTACCCTCTATTAAAAAATAACCAGACAACAGTAAATCAGCTCCTGCAGTGTTCATAGAGAGTGATGCCACCTGTTTCTCTTGGCTGCAGCAGTTGCTATAATGAGAGGGGATGTGGGGTCACTTCAGGGCTTGCCTTTGTGGGAGGAACGGGGGCATGAATGTGAGTTTGGAGGTTGGAGCTGGAAGTTCCTCTCGGCTCCTTTGCCAGCAGCTGGAGCCAGGAAAAGATCATCAGGTGCCATGCTTGGGCACAGCAGGGCAGCTCTGCTGGGGTTTGCTGCAACTCTACAGGGGAGAGAGGCTTGTTGGAAACTTTCTCTCCATTACCAAGTGGATTTTGGTGGAAATCCTGGCTGTACTGCTTTGGCTAGACTTAAAAACGCATTGGGAGGGACAAATTAAAATTGGAGCTGTTCTGCTTACAGGGCTGTAAGTTGTGCTCTGTGCTGAGATGGGCAGTTTCAGAACTACATCCCTCTTTCAGAGCTGGGGCACACCATGACTCACCAGCCCTTCTGTATGGTGCCTCAATCCTCACGTGGGCTGCCGAGAGGAAGTGGAAAAAAGCCTTGCAGGGTGGGGGAACAGCTCAGTAACAGGAGGGGACAATTTCTTCTGAGTCTGCTGGCATCAGCTTTCCCTTAGCGAGCCATGGAGACGCTTCTCTCATCATTAGCAGGAAATTTTCATCACTTTGAGCTTTTTAACAATTGCTCACAAATGCTGTGGTTTTTTGATGTTAATCTCCCTTCCCCCTGCTTCCAAACTTGCCCATTCAGCACAAACTGGGTTAGTCCTCACCTTCCCAGCCTGATTGTCTTTGCTGGAGCATCCCAGCTGGAGAAGCTGTAGCTGCAGCTCCCAGCAAGGCAGGAGAGGAGATGACTAAAGCAGGTCTGGCTGTGCAGCACATAAAGCTTATAAAAAATTTCCTGTTGGTCCTGCCCGGAATAAACCTCACTGGCACTAAGCAGGTGCCGTGTCCCCATTTTTGGAGCCCTACCTGCTGCTGCCCAGAGAATTCCAGTGCAGGATCAGAATGGCTGAAGGAAGTGTGCCCAGTATGTCCAGTCTGATGTCTGAAAGGCTGAATGATGGAGTGGGGCTTTGATGTCCCAGCTCCTACATCCATCAGTATATTTGCTCTGGGCTTTTAATGAGGTGACGAATGGGGAAGAACAGTGGGTTTTGTAATTTTTTTTCTGTTGCTTGGACTGACAACTATTTTTAATTTTTTTTCCCTTGCAGTGGCTCTCTACACTTCCATTTTTGGGGTCCTGCAGCTGCTGTGCCTGCTGACAGCGCCTGTGATCGGGTGCATCATGGACTGGAGAATGAAAGAGTGTGATGATGGCTCAGAAGAGAATGAGGAGAGCAACGCTGAGCAGTGCGTAGTGTGCGCCACACGGGACATGCAGCCACCTAGCAGGCCCCCTCTGCTCTGCCTTATGTGTTGTGGGATCAAAGACTGGAAAGAATATTGGCTCTTCAGTATAGAAAAGAAAGCCTGAAGGAAGACTTGATAATTGCAGAGGAAAGGAGCAGACTATCTTCTCCATGTCCACTAAGATCAGTCAAGAAGAGCAAATTTAAGTTGTAGCAGGAGAGGCTCAGACTTCCCTCCTAGCCTAAGAGTAAGAGTAACAGCACTGAAATAATTACCCAGATGTTCCTCAGCTTCCACTGGTGGAGATCCCAGCACCTCCATAGGCAGCCCTGTAGCCAGACTGGTGTAGATAGAGTTGATGTGATGTGTGGAGAATCTTGCTGTGAGTTCCAGCAGCTGCTGGAAGTGTGTTTGTAACACAGGTTTTGCTGTCCTTCCAGAGGTGAGAAGAAAAAGAAAAAGCGTGACCGTCAGATCCAGAAAATCACCAACGCCACCAATGCCTTTGTATTCACAAACTTCCTGCTGGTTGGATTTGGAATCACCTGTCTTATTCCTAATCTCCCATTGCAGGTGAGTAGGTGAAATGGGTGGGGGTGCTGGCAGAATGACAGGACAGTGCCTGGAGAACCTGCTGGTGGTGGCAGGGGGGCTGGCACTGGCACTGCTTGGAAACTTCCATCCTGCTTTGGAAGCCCCACTTTTCGAGCTGAGACAAATAACACTGTGCAGTTCAGATCTCTTGGGAGGACCTGAACAAGTAGCTATAGTTAAAATGCCAGTCAATACTGGAATTTATTTGCACTTAAAAGTTTCTGCAGCTGGGAAGTGTGACAACAAATTCTTGCCCACCAAGATCCTCTCAGCAGTGCCTGTACTTTTAAACTGGGCTTGATTTAAGCTGCTGAAGGTTGGAAAAACTTGCTGCAAGAAGCATAACACGGTGATGTGTACAGCAGGTTATTCCTGCGTCAAATGCTCTGCCCAATGGTACCTGTGGGATTATAAACCTGTTAAAATATTTATTCTGTGGCACCACCTGGTTTTGGCAGAGGAGTTTAGTGATTTTATGCTATACTGAAACACGCCTTGATGATGTAGGCAAACAGCTGCAGTTTGCTCATACTTGTGTGTTGTCCGCAGTAACTTGTGGAAAATTAACTAAATTGGTGGCTGTGGAAAAGCATTGTGATCCTGGCCTCGGGTTGCTGGGGACACGTCCTTGCAGCAGTGCCACCTGCAAATGACAGAGGTCTTGTGTGTGTGCAAAGTAAGGAAAAGCAGTGCCTGGAGACAAGTACTGATTTCTTCCCTCGTGCTGATATTTCAGCTTTTGGTTTTGGGTTTCCCAGTCCTGCCTAGAAAGAACAGCTTTTAGGAATGGTTGGTGTTGGGGTCTGGCACACCTGGGTGGGTGTCTAGGATGTGACATTCTTCTGCTTCTCTTTTCAGATTCTGTCCTTCATTTTGCACACAATTGTGAGAGGATTCATCCACTCAGCTGTGGGAGGCCTCTATGCAGCTGTGTAAGTCTCTGGTTACCTATAAAATGTGGCTGGCCAGATAAACTGGTTTGGGATGATGGGCTGTCCAGGGCAGAGGGAGATCAGGAATGAGGTCTTCATGGTCAGAGGGGAAAAATGATGCAACTTGTTTCCTCAGCCACCTCTAGACATGACAATAGCTGGACTGAAGTCCCAGCTGGTGCCTTCCTTGTTTAGCAACAGAGACAGGCACAGCTGTGTGTGGGCCTCACGTGAGACTAAACTATTGACACTAAGGTTATATAGTAAAAACTCAAGGCTTTCTTTGTCTTGTAATGAGCACATATGTGCATGTGCCCAGGTAAAACATTAATGTGACTGAAAACATTGCTGCTGCTGCTCTCTTCTGAAGTTGACATTGGTAAAACATTGCTCAAGATACCATTAGTGATGCCTCCTCCCTTTCCCAGGACAGATCATCCGTCCTGTTTCCAACTTAGCAAATTATCAGTAGCTGAATCTAAATACTCTCTTCCTCATTAAGCAATGTTTTTGGCTTTGAAAACAGATCTGTCCCTTTAGTCCTGAGAGGTTGGACAGAGGAACAAAGAGGAGCTGTTCTCGTCCAGGGAATCAGGGATTTGTTGAGGTGGGAAGGGACCTCTCCAGACCAAGGTCAGCTAGAGCAGGTTGTCCAGGAGTGCAGCTGATTGTTTTGATTATCTCCATGGATGGAGACTCCACAACTCCACACACTCCTTCTGTCAAAGGTTTAGATCCCAGTGTCTGGGGAATCCAGACCAGAAAACACATCTAAGACTCTCCTTCAGAAATGTATAAATTTTTGGTTCCCTGGCAGCCAGAAGCAAAATATTTTTGTCTTGGGCAAGGTAAATAAATGTATGTTGCAGTACATATCCCCTTACTGGTAAACTAATCCTATGTGGCCATTGCAACTCTCTGGAACTTCCTGGAGTTGAGGTATTTTTGCTTTGAATGTGACTTCTCTGAATATTTGAAGGTTTTGATTTGCTTCTTTCTTTCCAAGTTTGATTTAACCTGTCCCTTTTTAAACACTGCTCAGTCATGGAAAGAGAAAGATGTTAGATGATTCCTGAAATTTATTTTTCCATTAATATTATCTGATACCCAGTGCTTGCCAGTCAACAGTGTTATTTAGCTTGACATAGGATCAGACTTGTCCTCTAAAAAGGAAAACACCAACCTGTTGTGCAGGTTTCACTCACTTCCAAAGGGAGCAAATTGTTATGACCAGATGAAAATGATTGCTCAGCCACAAGTGTTGTCATCTGGATAAAGAGGCCCTGCTTTTAACTGGTAAATATCAACACTCTGCTCCCTGTGCAATAGGAACAGGAGTTGTATAAACACTTCCACCTGCCCACAGTAGAGCTGCAAAACAAAACAAGTGCTGGATCTGATATTACTGAAGTTTGAGAGCTCAGCATGAGAATAGTCTGGAGAAGAAGGCTCCAGCTGTGGCACCAGTGCCATGCTGCTCTCAAGAGCACCGTGCACACCACAGGGTGTAGGGAAATACCCTATAAAAGGGGCAGTTACACAGTGCAGGAGGGAGTTCTGCACATTATGCCTGTCTTGGAGCCGTGCTCTCACGTTGGTCTCTGTTGTTATTGGACTGGGAATGTAATCTGACCTGGGTGATGTGAACAGTCAAGGTGACACATAATAATGCTGTTGCTTTCTTTGTTGACAGCTACCCCTCGACTCAGTTTGGCAGCTTGACAGGGCTGCAGTCGTTGATCAGTGCCCTCTTTGCCCTTCTGCAGCAGCCTCTCTTCATGGCACTGACGGGACCTTTGAAAGGAGACCCCCTCTGGGCAAGTTCTTCTCAGTTTTAACGTGAAAGCTTTGTGGTTAAGATGATTTTTGGCTTGTTTCTTGGGGAGGAAAAAAAAAGGAGTCCTGTGCATGGACCAAGGTTAAAAACAGCTGTAATTTTGTGTCCCTGCCTGCTGTTACCTTGGTGCTGTCCAGGAGACCTTTCCCTGCCTGAGTAATGACTCCCTGGGCAGGAAAGCCAGTAACCCTTATGGTGTATGGAAAGGGAGGAAGGGAATGCTTTCCATTAACAGTTTATGTGGTGAGTCAGAATCTGTCAGGTTAAAATGGGTGAGTGTGAGCAGACCTCAAAATTCAGGAAAAATACTCTGACATTTCAGAGAGCTATGAGCTCCAATTACCTGTACATTTTGGATTGCTGATGCTAATGTCCAAAAAGCCAAATGGCTGTTGAGGGCAGGGCTAATGTGGTGCCTTGCTGAGAGTCTGAGCAGCTCAGTAAAATCATGACATGGGTGGTCTTGGGGAGAATTCTGGTCTCTAGGCTACACATGCCCATGCCTGTTGCTCTTCAATCAGCAAACTTGGTGTGAAAGACCTGCAGCTCAAACAGCCCTGCCTGTTCTGTGGAACAAGACTCCCACAGCCATAATCCAGAGCGACAAACTCTTGCAGCATTTAGCACACACAAGGTGCTCTGGGCACGGGAGCGTAAATACAAAAACAGTGGAGGATGTTGCCAGCACAGGGAGCAGGGTGTCTCCTGGTTTGCCCACAGCTGGGTGATGTGGGCTGGGCTCTGACACTGCTGCATGCGTGACTGGGTTGCTGTCTTCTCCTAACCAGCCTAATTCTGGTTTGCTTTCCTCCTGCAGGTGAATGTTGGCTTGCTCGGCATGAGCCTCCTGGGTTTCTGCCTCCCAATCTACCTGGTCTGCTACAGGCGCAGGCTAGAGAGAGAAAAAAAGCAGAAGATGGAAGATGCCAAACTTTTCTTCAAAATCAATGGCACTCCCACTGAGGAAGCCTTTGTTTAAACTGGTGCTTCACATACAACCTCCCCTGTACAGGTTCCTACCACATCTGTGGGTTCTACCTGTGGTCTAAGCCAGGACTTTTCTCCCCTGGCTCTGCCAGTCTTTGCTCCTCACTGGAGTGAGGGCTGGACATCATGACTGAGATTTCCTCAGATATATGGCAGGAGGAGACTTCCCACTCCTTACTCCAAAACACGGGACACTTTTCCTTTTTATAAAGGCCACACAGATATTGTGTCTTAAATTATCCCCTGATCACACTCTCCAGCAGCAGAGAGTTTGCATAGGTAACTGGGGAGAGAAGGAATAGAGGGATGGGGGAAGAGGGAAGACAGACCATAATGTTGAGTTTGCAAATGTAACACACTGAAGTCTGTTTTCTCCCCCTCTTCCCCCAACCTTGGCTGATATAGTCTCGGATGCAAGCTGCACTCTCCTCCCTCCCCAAGGCTTCATAATGGTCTTTCTGCTTGATGTGTAGCTGGACCCAGTGGTTTTACTGTTTCTCCAGACATATCCCTGTTTCTGAGGCAGGGAAGGGGTTTTTATTGCCATGTGTATGAGCACAGCTTCAGTGTATTGCTAAATGTTGGCTGCTAGCACTGACAGCTCCCAAACCTTTTATTACTGCAAATGACACAGACTGTGAGCAATGGATCTGCCTTCCACACTGAAATGAAGAGCCTATAGTGGACTGCTGGTCCTAGACCAAGCCCTCAGAGGCCTGGAATTCCTCTTCTTCGCGGTTCACAAACTCACCTGTACGTGTTTTAAACTGTCTGCAGTCCTGGAGCCTCTGAGATAAGAACTGGATCTTGTTTACCGATGAAGTGCTTTGAGACTTGTTGCCTTTTGCCTCTTCTTCCCTCCGACATGACCCTGGGAGGGGAGCAGCAATGTGTATTCAGTAAAGTGGAGAAGCTTCTTGAAGCTGAGTTCTGGGGCTTCAGCTACCTTGGTGTTCACGTGCCACAAGCTGACCTGCTGGTGAAAAGAACCAAGAGTGCAGAACACTCCTTTGTGTCTGGTAACTGGATCCTGTGGACATATGGCAGGGTGATGTGGTGATGTCATTTTTCCTTTAGCCATAGCTTATTTACCTTGCTATGATAATGGTCACCAAGCTGCTGAACACCAGGTTACTGCGACTGACCAAAATGCTGCCAGTTTGGCTGTTCTAGGAGCCTTCTGCAATGCTGATGCTCTGTCTGGACAGAGCACCTGGTGATTGATTGTATGGTGAAGCTGACTGTCAGAGCAATACATGTGGGTAAAGGTGCCCCAGGCCTCTTCACACCAGGGAGGGAATACAAAGGGAATTTTTAACCTGCTTATTTTTATAGAGGTTTTCCTTGTCTAAAGCAGACTTTTCTGCCCTTAACCTTCTTGTTGAGGTCGGTAGCTCAGGCTCTGTAGCCCTGTGTTAAGCACTGCACCGAGTGGAGCTGCTGGGAGCAGGACTGTGCAGGGGTGAGGAGGAGCATCCCCCGGTGGATGTGCGGCACCGACTGCACTGGGCTGAGCTGGTGGCTGCGGGAAGGTTGGGGCAGAAATAAAACAATTATGAAGACCTAGTGGTGGTGTTTTACTGCAAAGCCTGGCAAGGGGTCAGACATTCAACTTGTCTATGGTTGGAAAAGTACAAGTGTTGCTCACTGGCGATTAGAAACAACACCGTGCTGAGACCTTCCTGTGAGAAATTACCGGGAAGCTGGGTGTTAACTCCTTCGCTGGGGGGTTGAAGGAGACAGAACCTCAGCCCGGGCAGGGCTTCACCTTTCCTAAAGAGCGCCAGAGCCTCGGCAGCAGGGCCGGGAGCCCCGCGGGTCGCTGGCTGGTGGCGGTGCCAGCTCCGCGGGCCGGCAGCGCCATCTCGAGTCGCTGCTCCTGCGGGCGGGGCCGCCGCTGCTGCACTCCGCGGTACCTCGTGAGTCCTCAGTCACTCGTTTGAGAATCCTCGCCACCTGAGGATCTTACACATTTGTGATTTTTTTTTTTTTTTTAAATGTGTTGCCTTTATTAAATGTGTTTGTTTCAAGACAGCCTTGCTGCCTGCTGTCAACACTGTATTCTTCTGGAACTTTTTGTCTTTTTGTGATGATTTAGTGACCTTTCCGTCTTTTCTTTGAGCAATAATTAAGAAGGCAGAGTTTTGATTAATTTTCCTGGTCACCTGTGTTGTCTCAAGTACATGTTCAGAGACCCACCAGCAGTGGTACAGCCTGCCTAGATTGCCAGAGGGCTTTCTGCAGATTTCTGCATTTTATATTACAATACTTATAAATGTTTTGAGAAGTGTCCTGCTCTTGTTCAGAGATACTTGTGACATGACAATGACAGATTAAGTATCAGGTGAGTGAGCCTCCATCCATAGTCTCAGTGTCCTAAAGCATAGTTGGAGGGTGTTTCTTGTGCTAACCCAGCATTATTTCCACCTCAGTTTCAGAATTGAATGTGATTGCTTCCACTCTTATGTCACTTAAATGCCTGCTACAACTGTCTCAGCAAAACAGTGGAAAAGATAGTGGCATATTTTAATGAAGTCTTAGTGGACATGCTGCTGCCTTTTAATTTAGCTGCACATACTTCAAAGAACACACTTTTGTTTGCCATCTACCTCCCTGCTTCAGTTCCCGGTTATTGCCCTTTATTAGGGATGTCTTCAAATCCAGTTTCATCAGATAAACTGGTGGCTGTGTGTGCTTAATGTCTCTGCTGATGTGCCCTGGTGTTTAGAAGCTGCTGGTCAGCTGTGAGGAATAGAGTTCATGCCCTGAGAGGTGCATAGGGAAGTTTTAGCTATTCAGGGTCGAACAGATAAATGGGATCATGTTCTCGGGCCATGGAAAGTCCAACTGTGGAATTCTTTCCAGAGGAATTTAGTGGGGAACAGAAGTATCAACTTTTTTTAAAAAAGAGGCTGGTTAAACAAGGGTTTGATGCATCCGCTAACTCAGGGAGATTTTAAGTTGCTGTAAATAAGAAAGTTATGCCAAGGAGAGATACTTGTCTGTATGTTCTGTCTCGTAAGAATTGGTCGAAGCTGGAGAAAACACACTGGGCTAAAGTGAAACACTGGTCAGATCTAATGGGGTGAAAATTATTCTGACAGTTGTGAACCAAACTAATTTCAAGAGCAGTCTAAGATTTATCTATCAAAAACCTGCATCTGCATGCAAGATGTGCAAACACTCTACTGATCGTGGCATAACTGCTTCAGAGCTGCACCTCCTGCAGCAGTGGGGTCCTTGGAGGGCAATATTCTGCCTTCAGCCTCTTCTAAACATTGTCCTGCACAGTGCAGAAGCACAGCTGGGGTGGTCCTGTCACATGTGGTTGGTTGATCAGGGGCAGTTTGCCTCGTCCTTTGGTGCTTAGGGAAATGGAATTGTGGGTTATTTACATTGGGAGTGGAAAACAGCATTGCTGATTCCCAGCTGAGTGATGGAGGACTAAGAAAATTCCTGGTGTGCTCCTTGTGGCATGAGCCACCTTGTGGGAAAAATAAATGGGCTACCAAAGACTGGAGAGTCATAGCAGTTTGCATCAATAATGCATTTATCTGTGTAACTCAAATATAGGTCAATGTGTTTAACTGCTCTCATAATTCCTAAATGATGATTTTGTAGGACTTGGGGCTTTTTATGCCCTTTGTACTTCCTTACCCTCATCCATATGGGAAGTGCAAGGAGGGTGGTCATGGGAAAGACCTCCATGGGAGCAACCCCAACTGAATGTAATGAAGCAGAACCCTGATCTGTGAGTACCTCAGAGTCAAGGGTGTTGCTGTGTAAAGTGATTTCACCCTCTGGAGACACTGCTTCCAGGCTCTACAGCCTCTCACATGCATTTAATCTGCATTTGTATTAAAAAAAAAATATAAAATTCACCGAGTGGGGAACGGAGGGTGACAGCTTTTTGCATTCACTAATCTGTCAGAACCTAAGCCCCGTTGACACAGCCTTTATAGCACTAATGCAATGACACTATGTCAGAAGTAGCAGAGAAAATCTGTGCTGCTCTGCTTAATAGGACACTTAAACTATGACAGTCAGTGAGTAAAAGCTATATCTGGATCTTTGAGATGAAACTGGACACAGATGTCTGGAAAAAAAAAAGGGGCAAATCTTGCTGAGACACCAACTTAAACTGCAATGCTGCTACAGCAACTGAAATGTTCAACTCCCACAGCAAAGCCGTCCTCTTCATGCTCTGTCTACAAAGGAAAATTGCAGGATAATGAGATTTTAACTAAGTCCGTAAATCACTAAAATGTTTTCAAGTAGGAGATTTCCCTCCTGACAGGCTGATGGATTTGGAAAATATGCTACAAAATTTAAAGCAGATACTGTAGGGTAAAAAGGAATGAAATCTTTAAACTACACCTATTTGCTACTCTTTTTTTTCCCCTTTGCATTTTTTTTTCTGCATCTGCAGAGCTTTTTGATATTCCCTACACCCCAGTTTAGAAGTGCAAAGTGCTCATAACGGCAAATAGTATTACAGCAGGATTCCTGATGGGAGCAGACTGGTTTGGGGTTTTTTTAATTGAAAAAAAAAAGAAAAAAAAAAAGGCCACTTCTGCTTTATAATTCACAATGTTATCTTCTCTGGAATAGCTGAAACAATGATGTGTTATGTAGCTGCAGTCTTACATGGTTAATTATAAAGCCCACAGGTCCTTGTTTTCCTCCATGTGCTGCCAGCCTGTCTCTGCGCAATCTGTTTTTCCCAGGTGTCCTGTGCTCCACGTTGTCATCCTACTGCTGTTTGTCACTTCCTTGTGCCTGACCCTTTGTCACCCGCTTTTTATTCTGGAGACAATCCCCTCTTTCAGAAAACCCCCTCTTTAACCTGCCAGCATTACCTCTCCCACCTTTTCCTGTCCACAGAATTTTTTGTAGCGTTTGCCGAAGTCGAATTGTGAACTCCTCGGGGCAGGCCTGTGTCATCTTCTCTGTGTTTGTAAGGTGATGTGCACTCTTGCAGTACTATCTCAAAATAAAGTAAGTTAATCATTAGTTTTCCTTCTGAGGGTGAACATAATAAAAGCATTGGTTGCTTCCTAACGAGATTATGGAACCATGAATGCTTTACAGGGTGGCATCTGCCAAAGGGCAGGACCCAGGTTGAATATTTCCTTGACTCTTTCTTCTCTAGGTTAGGAGCTAATAAGTAATGCCAATTATATTTTTTCTTCCCCAACTGAGTTTAATCTCCGAGAAAAAAACCCAAATCCTGTAGATGGCAGGTTGAGAACGAAATCGAGCTCAGCTGTACAGTGAGAACTGCTATCAAACAGTGAAAAATGAACAATGTGGCCTTAGATGGGAATGCAGGTGTCAACAGCAAAGCTGCACATCTCGGTTATCCATGCCTTAGCTTGGTGAGGCTAAATCTATGGTGGTTTACTTTTCCAATCCAATAATGACAATCACTGAAAATGCCATAAATCATGACCTAGTGACAGGGTCATTCACCCTGTCTGACTGTAGCACTGACTTATCCCCTGGCTATTTGTGTTAATACCCTGGTCGTTCGTCATTCCCCCTCCCCACCCTCCCAAAAGAGGGGGGCCACGATGTTGACAACAGCATTGGACCACCTCCCCTATTGGGACAGGCTGAGAAATTTGGGGCTGTTCAGCCTGGAGGAGATTGTGTGGAGACCTCACAGCATCTACCAGTATCTGAAGGAGCTACAGGGAAGGCAGAAAGGGACTCTTTGTCAGGCACTGTAGTCATGGGACAAGGACTAATGGGTTCAGGCTGGAAGAGGGGAGATTTAGGTTAGCTATTGGGAAGAAATCCTTGTCTGTGAGGGTGGGGAAGCCCTGGCCCAGAGAAGCTGTGGCTGCCCCATCCCTGAAAGCGTCCAAGGCCAGGTTGGACAGGGCTTGGAACAAACTGGGATAGTGGAAGGTGTTCCTGCCCATGGTGGGGGGTGGAACAAGACGGTCTTTGGGGTCTCTCCCAAGCCAAACCATTCTGTGATTTAAGGAGAACCTGCTGGTGGCAGGAGGGAGACTTCTTGGGAACCCCAGTTTCGAGTTGAAACAAGTAACCCCCTGCAGTTTACACCTCTTGAGAGAACCTAAAGAAGCAGCTATAGTTTCAAATGAGTTGATCCAGAAAAAACCTGAGGGCCAGCCAGGAGACCCTGCCAGCGGCACTGCTGGGAACACTGCGGTACTGCTCTGGGAAGCCCAGCCTTAAAGCTGAAACACCACCGCGCGGTCTACACCTCCTGAGAGAACGTAAAA
>VWZT01012524.1:92911-181993 GCA_013397055.1 Pachycephala philippinensis
GAGGCAGGGGCGTCTTGCCCCCTGCTCGTTGTAACAGAGCAAATTGTCAAGCGTGCTTTTGATCCCCTCCCGCCTTTGGCTGTGTAATCTCCAAGGAGGGACTCCCAGGAATGTCAGAAACAAGGTAGCTCCAAAATATTTTTGTGTGTGGAAGCCTCACCTTGGAGTTCTTCGCTGACCCTGAGGCTGCTGCGGTTGTCCTGCCCTGGGATGGGGATGAAGGGGTGGAAAACTGGCTGGACATGAGGGTGTGTAACTATTAGTCACGTTGGTTGTCACAGTCCTTGGTTCAGCAGCTTTGTGCTTGCTAACGTGGGATATACTCTCGGACCGGTGCACTTTGGCTGGGTGTCTTCAAAGCTGTGCATACTCTGCACATAGTTCTTTCCTGAATTCTTAAGGTTAACTCAAGTGCATTCCCAAGTTAAGTGCATTCCATCATTTTAAACTTCTTTTGGCTGAGGGAAGAGGCTTTCTGTTTGTTTTTGCTTTCTCCCCTAATAAGAGATACCTGTGATCCCAGTGATAAAGTGGGTTTTCAGGTCTTCTCTTAGACACATTTACCTACATGACTGTGTCCTCCTTACAGGAATTATTTTGCAAGATTATGGACCATGGCATGGATTCAAATATTAAAACTATGTTGAGGGTTGTACTTATCCTTGTAGTTGTCTCTAAACTTGATTAACGTTTTTTCCCCCCCCAATCCTTAAACCCCTGCTATTTTTATCCAAACAATAGGAGTGTAGAATTCAAGAGCAGCAGCAGAGCTGCTCTTTGTAACACAGAGACACCATTACCTTCTGTGGTGTTAAACTGGATAGCAGGCAGAAACCTGGGCTGAGTCCTTAGTTTCAGGTGCATGAAAAGATAACTAACTCCTTCTACAAAGTCTGTTTTGTTGATATTTTCCTATGAATTTATTACTTTTCCTCTTAGAGCACCTTGGCTGGGTTATCGTGTATCTTTTTCATGCTTCCGCTCACAATCTCTTGCCCTGTACCCACAGTAAAGCTCATTATCAGTGAGCTGTGCTGTAGAGGTGAGAACGTATGTACTTTGAATTTTCCGATTTCTGACAGTATGAGCAGTTCATTTTCATGACTATCACTTCCAACAGTCGTTTTATTCAGCATTATTTACCTCACCATATCAGCATGTCTACTGGTCTTTCACACAGCCTGTTTCAGAAACAAGGTGTGAAATGGAAATGTTAAGAGTAAAGGTTAAAAGATCAGAATTACTACATTGATTTCCTTTTACAGGTTTCCATTTGTATTTTCAGAAGGGTCTCTAAACCTTTTTAGTGTTGTCATTACACTGTTTCTTTTCTTCCCTTTGTTTTGTCTTTAGTAAGACATATGTGGCTCTAAGGACAGTCAAGGTTGCTACTAGACTTTCCAAATGAACATTTGTTTTTTACATTCTGAGATTCCCAGCCACCTCTAACAGTTGCATGTTCTGAGTTGTGTCACTCTATTGGCTCAGATTTAAATATTCTTGATGTTGTATGTCGAAATTGCCCATTTTACATCCTATTTGAGATGGTTTTTGATGAAATCTCATGTTCCAGGAAGCAGTTGTTTAAGGCATGTTGAAACCACTTGTTTTGGTGTGAGCTGGCTATTTGAAGTGCTTTGCTGTTACTGTTCTGCTGTTATTTATGTTAGTTCTGGTTTCATGCAGGTAATTACTGCCTTCCTACTGTAGGTGGTAAAAATCTCAATGATCTGTAACTTCATATCATCTGAGCAGATTATTCTTCTGTCTCTGTGACCCCTTGTCACACCCTCCCTAAGAAATCAGATGGGTTTTATTATGTGCTCTCTAAGTATTTTAGGAGCTGGTATAGAGCAATATAACAAAAACCTGATGTCACGTTTTATTATCAGATAAGTCTGTATCATCTTTTCTCTACAGCTGCTTGTCCTGATGGTTATGCAGCGATGACTTTAACATTTTCATTTTATGTCCTGTCAGACTTTCAGACTTACCTTGCATTTCTATCCATCCGTGCTACAGATAAGCTGCCTGGATTTCGTTCATTTGTTTGCATTTTTTTGATGTCAGGGTTTGTAAATGCTGGCTGGAGTCTTGCTTGCTGTCCTTACTTTGATTTAAACTGCCTTGGAAGACCTTGAGGAGAATCAGAGTGTGGAGACTCACTTCCCTTTCCTGTAAAGTGACGATAATGCCACTGACCTTCTCTGCAGCTGTACTTCCCTTTGCTGTCATTTGAGGCAGATTTTAATCTAACAGGGATCTTAAATGTTCCTCACCATTTTCGGGCCAACCTCATCATATAACTCCTCATAAATTGAGCAAGTTCTGTGCTAAAGTTAGGAATCTTTGTTGCCATTGCTGCTCCTGCAAAGCTTTTCCTCAAGATCCTCTTGAGTGGTTTTCCCTCCTCCTCCTTTATCACTTGACTACCTGTAAGTGTTTTTCACCCCCACTTTCTTGGTTTGCTGGGCTGAACAAACTGTAAACCATTGATCTTGTTTCTGTTTCTCCATTGATGAACACTAAACTCTCAGATAATAATTCAGATTTAGTGTCTTCCAGTTTCCTAAATGGAATTCCATTCGCTTATATCAATGTTTTACACCAGGCTTTCTAAAAAAAAATGTTTTAACTCCATTCCAAAGCCATTGTTTGTTCCCTGTTTCTTGGTCTTTCACCTTTATTTGTCATCCAGTCCCTTTTTTCATTCTTACTGCACATTTATCCAGGTAATTAACCCAACATCATGTTTGATGGCAAAGTCTACCTGTGAAAATCCATTTCCTTTTGTTTTCTCCTCCCTTACACCATACTGGTGTTGGTCCTCTTCCCTCTTGCCTTTCAGCAGGTATTTTCAGGAAACAATATATAACAGTGAGTAAAACAATTGTAGTTCAGTGTATCCTACCAGTAAGCGGCACATGGATTTCCATGAATTGATCAAATCCCATTTAAAAATTGCTTTTACTTCCTATGTTTGACAAGGAATGCCATGTCTTCAGTAGACATGATGTAAAGAAGCACACGTGATTTGGTGTAAAATTTGTTGCCTAATGATTATTCTGTTGTAAAGCAGTCACTGTTCCTTCTCTGTTCACTTTTTTACCCCATTCATGATCTCTAAAACTCTTCCATACCTGAACCTTTCACCTGTTTTTTCTCCCAAGCTGAAAGACCAAGTCTCAACTGCTTTCTTCTCACACAGAAGCTTTTTCCCGTCTCCAATCATCTTTTTTAACTTCCTTCACTTGTTCTGTATCCTCTTTGAGATAAGGTGACCAGGACTATGTTCAATATTGAAGATGTTGGTACATGGGAGATTATAGTGACATAATTGTCTTGTTGTGTGTCTGTGTGTGCTGTTCCAGTTTCTAGTATTGGATTTACTTCTGAACTGCCACTGAGCTGATGTTTCCTGCTGCTTTTCCGTAAAGGCACAAGATATTGGCAATAACTAACTTGGGGCTCATTAACCCCATGTGTTTGGTGAAAACGAGTGCCTGTAGTGCATTATTCTTTTTTTTTTTTTGACTCTGAACTTCATTTGCAGTTCTCAGTAGTTCTTTCTGCAGTACTTTGCAGTCAGCATAAAGTGTTGCTGTCACAAGTAATCTTGCATAATCTATAATCTTTTGCCCCTGTTGCAGTTTGTTCTTCTGGTAAAGTGTAAAAAAAATTTCTATTTTCACCCCTATTGCTTTATAAAAATCTGTTTATTAATACAGAGGACTTTTTTTCCTGATTGTGTCCTAGTTTCTTTGAGACCAATTCCCAAAGAATTGGGAATTCTTCTGCCCACGGTAGCCATATCCATTTCCTATCTATGTCTTGCTTTGGTTCCTTGTTCAACATGATCCTTGCTGAAAGCAGGAGTCAAACACATCCAGTTTTGGAGAAGGCCTCAAAAAGCATGTATTTTTGTCAGCTTTAAATTGATTCTTTTCCAAAAAATCTGTGTGACTTCAGGCAGTTTTTGCTGTGTTGTCCAGTCAGTTGATTCTCAGAAGCATTCAGGAAACCACAATAAAAAAAAAAGTGACTCATATAAAGCAGTGGCAGCACCTTCCTTTGCAGTGAGCTCTGAGAAAGCCTTTCCTCTGCTGTTTCTTGCTGCTTTGGGACATGTGAGCAAATTGTGCAGTGCCTTGTGGCTATTGCAGATCTCTGCAGAATTGCTGAGGCCCACAGAAACCTCCACAGCAGCTTGAGGAGGAATAAGATGGGATTGCTGAAAGGATGGAGTGAGAGGGAACACCGCTGTGTTCCTGCTGTGTAGGTTTGTAGGCCAGTGAGGTAGCACCAGTGAGCATCTATTGAATTCCAGAGCTTTAGGAGAGGGTTGCAGTTATGCTCTATTGTGTATTGGTTCTCTTTGAGGTTGTTATATAAATAGTCTTTGGCCTAAGGAGTGCTGGGTGGATGCTGGAATACTGGGGGCAGGGGAGAGCTGTGCAGCCATTGCTCTGAGGAATGTGGGAATTTTGCAGCTGCAGGGATATTTGCTAATTTCTGTCTCTGTGTTCCTTTCCAGCCGCGTTATCCTGCCCGTGTCTGTGGAGGAGGTAAGTTCTTTGCTTCTTGCTTCCTTGCTTTAGGACTGTAAATAAACCTGTGATCAAAGCAGGCTCTGTGAACAAAAACTGGAAAATGCAAGCTGTCTTCAGGAACCCCTGGGAGATGTAACTCATTCACCATCATTTTGACCAAATAATTGTATTAAGGGTACCAATCATCTCTCTTACAAAACACTTTCAGGTATGCTGATTATAAATCTTGACTTGTGAGGCTGTTTTCAAGTACAGTTTCCGTTTGATTAGTACTATTGTTCTTTTCTATTTTTTTTTAACTTGAAGGGGAAGCTTTAGTACAAATTTAAGTCACCCTTTAAACTGTCTTTTGCTGGAACTCTTGTTTTAAACTCTTAGGCAAAGATCAAGAATTTCTTGTGACTTAGGAGGCTGGTATAGGAAAAGGACTCTTTAAGACCTGTCCTGTTTAGCTCTTACATACAGGAAAATTTTCTTTTTGTTTAGATAAAGCTTGAATTGAGAGAAGAAATGTAGTTTCTATTGGACAGGGTGATTTTCATCACCAAACTGACCATGGAATAGCTGTGCAGACTCTGTGGCTGTTTCCCTCCTGTTTTGCCTGAGTTGCAGCTTGCCTTTCCTTCCTCCTTCCTGCACTGAACACCACTCTTGCAGAGAATCTGACCATAGAAATGTTTTGAGTTTTTTAATCTTCATCCTAAGAAGGTAGAAATTGAAATAACTGAGTCTACAGCACTTCCACAGCAGATTCCTTCTTCTGGATGTGTTTTTTTTTCCTTGTGATCCTTGGCTGTAAGCCTTGGGTTTATGAACTCTGATCAAGGCCTTGTTCTAACTCTTAGGGAGATCTGTGATAACAGCACTCTTGTTCATTTTTCTTTCCCCTGAATATAGCAGCTACTGTGGCGTAGACAGTGGTGGGCTGGCTCATGGCAGCACTTTTTTAAGCACATCCCTTTTATAACTCTCACTCTTTTGACAGAACACGGTTTAGAACTTCATGTAGTGCATTCCTGCAGCCAAGAGACTGGCTAGTAAAACAAAAGCAGTGTCTAAGCTGAGTTTCTTGTTCCTATGAGACAGTCTGCTGTGACAGGTATCAGATGCTGACAGAAAGCCTAGACCTCTGATCAGAGAGTGGTTTTGGATCTGTGTTCTGTGTTAGCACAAGAACAAAGCTGTTAATGACAGAAGTTCTGTCTGTTCCTGTAGCTTTTATGCTTTCTGCGTGAATCTGTTTCAAGCAGTTTTAACAGAAGTCAGACTGAAGTGTTAGAGTAGGGAATTTTGGATCTTTTATTGTGCCTGAGTGCCCCTCAAAAGAGTGAGCGCTTGTCAAAGGAAGGAGTAACATGATAAGCTTTATCAAGTAAGCAAAGGATGCAAAGTTGCAGGTTAGAGAAAGCTGTGGGTAAATGGCAAGTTACTCGAGCTCAATGGACAGAAAGGACCTTCCTGAATAACAGGAACCCTGCCTTGTGGTGATACGGCTCCTTGGTATCAAGCTGTGTAAATAGAACGTCAAAGCACCAGTATACAGATTGTTTCTTTGAGGGGGTTAGGCTGGATGGAACCCAACACGGGGTTTTCCTGAGTTCTCTGATACTGGGATTAGCCTTCATCCAGTTAAAGCGAGTCCCTCGCTGTGCTCTCGTCCCTCCCTGGCTGTTCAGAGCCTTGCATGTAAACTGCCTGTGTGGAAAACTGAGGGTTTGGGCTGTAGATAAATCTGTCAGTCTCTAGCAACCTCCTTGCCTGAGGATGGCCTGGGATTATCTGTTTTAGGAGGTATATTCCTCTTCTCTGGGTCCGGTGCTTGGCTTGTGGTGAAATCCCCAACTGGACCAAATTGAATTTCTCCCCAAACTTGCACATTGTCACCATGTCCCTTGAGTGATGTCCCTTTCCAAGGTCTGGTGTTTTTGCTGTGATAGGGCAGATTTCAGGAGCCAGTTCCCTGAGCAGAAAGGGTTCTAAAGTTCAGTTAGTTTTTCCTATGTACCTGGGTGTGCTCAAGAAGAAAGGTTCTTTCCAGTATTGACTCAGAGGATGACTACTGCTCTGTTTATTGCTTCATCCCCCTTCCTGTGTGCAAAGATGCTGACACATCTGTGCATCATTTGGTCACTGCACTGCTGTCTGTTCCACAAACCAGCTGTTAAACCTTCATTGCTTTCAAGGATTTCCTTGTGTACAAAACTCTTAAATAGGGCTCTGGAGACTTGTTATTACTCTTGACTGTGTAGCTGCTCATGAAGCATGTCTGGTTAGCTGAAGGACTTCTGATTTCAGTTTTATATGGTTGATTTTTGCTCAAAAGGCTTAAGAGTTCACACCTTCTGCGTGCAAATTGTTGGCAACAGTCTGATGCCAATGTGTAAGATAGGGAATGAAATTAATTGTAACTTTGAGACATCGTGAAAAGGTTGAGGGAGTCTTCTGTGAGGTTCTGTGATATGCCAGGGATTCTGCGTTCAGTCTCCACCCTTAGCAAATGGATCTTAACCAATAGTATGGAATTCAAGAGAAAACTAGTGATCAGGAAGGCATTAGGGAGCTGTGACTTAATCAACACAGAGATCAGTGCTGCTTAGTTAGCCAAGATGGGAACCAAACGGTGCAAGAGAAGCCCTGGCGATGACTAAAACTCGAAAGCTGGGATGTAGGAGTTAGACTGTAGCAGTCTGTCTTCTACGTGGAAACCCTGCCAAAATGTGGTCCTGCTCAAGTGCAGGCTGCAAGCTGCACTGCTGTGTTGGTTTATCCATTGTCCCACTGCAGGGAGCAAAGGGAATCTCCTTGTGGTGTGTTGGGTGCCAGGCTTTGCTCCTGTCCCCTGACCAGCGCTGCCTCGCGCGGTGCCAACTTGGGGAGCGTGGACTCGTGTGGGTGTCTCTGCCAGCTGCCACTGAAATGCTGGTATGGATTAGAGCTGTGTGTACACATTCTGTGCTGCCTCTTTGTTCCTTTCACATGGGAAGGAGCTTGCCAAACACAGAGGAATCTTATTAATTGCGTTCAAAGCGGCTTTCAGGAAAACAACTGCTCTTGAAGATGGTTGTGTTGAGATCAGGCCTGCTGGAGGAAATTTGCTGCAATGAAGATATTCTCTCAGCTGTGTAAGAGGTCTTTGACACAAAGAAAGAGGGATGACTTCTTGCAGAAGAGAAGAAGGGTTTTTTGAGCTCTCAGGTCTGTCTGGAGTCCAGGTTCATAGAGCCAGAATCTGTTTCTGTGTTTACCTTTGCAGGGAGGTGATGTGGGATTTACTCATTGGCACAGTTTTATTTGGGCCTTTTCCCCTCTTATCAATGCGATTAAAGGCTCAGAAATAACAGGGAAGTTTAAACGGTGAAGATGTTAAACCAAAGGATTTATCTTCTTAGTGTCTGAACTTTGACCCACGTATTTGAAAGGGAGAAGGAACGAATAAGAGGCTGTTAACAAGAGGAATTAGTTTTTGTTCCTGGAGATCTGTCCTGGGACTTGCTGCAAAGCAGTCAAAGCCATTCAGTCCTCGCCTCTAACCCTGTAGTTACCAAACTCATAATAAACTCTGTTCTGTGAGTATTTGTGTGGCTCTTACTCTGCTAAAGCAACTTTGCTTCTAGGGTTTCACAACTCTCATGTTTTGCTCTTCTGGAGGGAGGTGAGTGTTCTGCTTTGTGTGGGTCATATGTAGGGAGTCATAAGGATAGCAGTGAGGTGTATGAAATGTCAGAAGTCAGAGACTTCTGCTGCAGCCCAAATTCCACACTGAAACTCAACCTGCTGTGACAGTGCAGGAACTGTCCAGCCAAGTGAGGGCTGCTCATGTAAGCTGGGCCAGGACCTTCTGCAGAGATCCAGCAGAGCTGCTGCTCCTAGTTTGAAAATGGTCTGATTTTTGTTGTGCCCCACATTAACTGAGGCCAGGACATCTAGCCTTGTTATTCTGGCTTGCTATCTACTCTTGCAGTAAGAATAAATATTTCCTTGGCCTTTGTTGGCACCAGATGGTACAAAGTACCAGAGAGCTTTGGGTACTGTTGTTATTTTGGATGCCCTGACAACAGAATTTAACGACTGTAGAAATCTTCCTTCGTTGCAGAAGATGTTCCAGCCCAGGGAAGTATTTCTGGGTTCTCAGCTCTGAGCTGTATTCCACTTTCCAGGCTGGGTTTCAGAAGTGCTATTCCTGTTTCTGATGCAGAGCCTTATGCTGTGGAAAAGAAAGATGGCCTGAACAGTGTTGCATTGCTTTGTAGTTATGTTACGGAATTTTTTGGGGTTTGGTGGTTGTTTTGTAATTTTTTTTAATCTTTGCACTTCTGGTGCCAAACACTTTGTGGATTACCCTTTCAGATTGCCTCCCTGTACTGTTGCCTTTGGCAACAGTTGCTGTTTTGTTCACTTAAGAGTTCTGAACAGTTAACTCTGTTAAGTTAGAGCTCTTCCTTTTAACTTAGTGGTTTAGCTTCTTCACCCTCAAACTTTGCTCATCTAACTTTGCCTCAGAGAGACCTATGTGAATTTTCTTCATTTGATCATGTTTCTTTTGAGCTCTGCATCCCCTTTTTCAGCTACAAGAGGCAAGAGTATATTAGTCTTTACATCTTCTGCAGAGGAGAATGTGCTCTTCTGTTCGTTTTCTTGATTTTTGCTCTGCTCTGCCCTGGGAAACATTTGCGAAGGCCTCTTATGAAAGAAATTGTATAGTATCAAGTACTTTAAGTGATTTCTGGGAAATAATGCTGCCAAGTGAGTGTCAGTAAGAGACTGGCAAATGATCTTAGGGTAAGAATTTTACTGTATGTTGAAATTCTGTGCTCTCTCTGCTCATAGTTTAAGCTCATGGCTAAGAGGAAGTGTGATACAGAGGAAAAACAACACAACCCAAACCAAAGATAATAGGAAAAATAACAGGGGGAGCAGTGACAACATAAATCAGCTGGTCATCTGGGACACTGGCTCAGTTGTTTCATTAGAAGAAGTTCTCAGAATGAAAATACCCTCTTTTCTTAAGGCTTCATACTCAGTTGTTTGAACTGCACGTGGGGGATGCTCACCTTTGACCCTCAGGGGCTCCTAAGCTGTGCACATTTAGCAAGTTTGTTTCTTGGAGCACTTCAACCAGGTGGTGCAAATACCCTTTATCTCCTGTCTCTCTTCTGAAGTTTTTCACTCCCCTCTTACCCTGCATTTTGTAAAAAAGCTTGATGTGAATTTCTTTGGGACTCTCTGGATGCAGTACTGGCTGCTTATTGATTCAGGACTGGCAGTGCCTTATTCTCCACTTCTTGGGGACACCTGTGTGCCAAAAAGAGTGAAACCCAATGGGTTTTGCTACAGCGTGCCCAAGGTCATCTGTGTTTTCTTTCTTTCTGCTGCTCCTTTCACCTTTTCTGCTTTCTCCTGACTTTGTGTTGGTTTGGAGCTTGAGATTGAAGGGTTAAAGGTAACTATCTTACTGGCAGTGCTTTCCTCCTAACTACCACTCAAGCTTTCTATCTCAAATGAAATTAAATGAGCTGCTTATCTGCCCATACAAGTGGATGTCCTTTTCTCTGCCCTCTCCCCGGGTAATAAATTTGTCCTTGGCTTCTTCTGGCAAAGTTATTACTTCTTCTAAATTATAGCCGTGGTAATAATGTGTCTTCAACTTCTCCAGTATCAAGTGGGGCAGCTGTATTCCGTGGCAGAAGCCAGTAAAAATGAAACTGGTGGAGGTGAAGGAGTTGAAGTCCTGGTGAACGAACCCTACGAAAGAGATGGAGAGCGTGGGCAATACACACACAAGATCTACCACTTACAGAGGTATGGGAACCTTTTCATTCCCAGAGTTGGGCAAGAGGAACCAGAGGAAAATGTTAATAGGGTTAAAGCAACTGTAAATCACAGATTATGTAAAGGCTGAAAGATGCAGAGGTGAGGCAGGAGTATAACAGCACCTGGCAGTGAGGATCACTGGGACACCCACCCACCCCTGTAAACGTGGCTGTTGTCCCAAGAAAATCTGGCTTTGAGCTTTTCAAAGCAAGTCTGATCCTGCCACCCAGTATTTTCATACTTGAATTTGGCTAAAGAGCAAAATGCCTCCTAGATTTCAGCCTGCTTTCAGCCTCCTATTTTTTTTCATTTGTTTTATCTTTCATTATGTAAAGAAGGTTTGTATTAACATGTCTGATACGACATCTCTGGAAAACATTGTAATGGGGTTGGGGAGAACCCTACCAATTTCAGAAGTGTGCAAATCTCTAGTGTTTGCATTCCTGGTGATGTCCTGCCTGTCTCAGTCTGGGCCACAGTTCTCATTCCGTGTAGTCCTTATCAATGCCTTTCTTCTTATTTCCAAATTCTGCAGCAAAGTGCCAACATTTGTGAGAATGCTGGCCCCTGAAGGAGCTCTGAATATACATGAAAAAGCATGGAATGCCTATCCCTACTGCAGAACTGGTGAGTGCCTGAGGAAGGACTCTGGATTCTGCCTTTTTGGTTTCTGGGGGAAAGGGGAAAAGGTAGGAGGGGATAAGGAAAGACACAACCAGTAGAGAAGCTGTTTCAGCACTTAAATCTTGGATTTCTGTTCTCTAAGCCCTTTCTGTGGTCAGGAAAAGCAAAATACAGTGCTGAGGAGTTAAAAGAACTGCCCTTGTCTGATGTGCTGCTAATGAGTGACAGAGGAAAAGAACAGACCAAGAAATAGATGTTGGTCCTCCTAAAGGAACAGCTGTGTAACACTGATGAAATAAATACATGAGGGTGATTTTATGTGCTCGAGTGCAGCATAGCCAGGTGGGAAAAAGTGGAAGGTGCAAGAGGGGAACAGGGCAGATCTCAGCTGCCTCCTGCTCAGTGCGTTTGAAGGGAACAAGTGTTAAGTGTTGGGTATTTGCTCACTTGCAGGATCTGAGGTCAGTGAGGGTTGAACAGAGAATGCTGCAGTGGAAGTGAATCCATCTGTAAAGGCAGGGGTGAGGCTCTGGAAGCTGTGTGAAGTGGTGACATAATGTCAAACTCATTTTCTGCAGGAGTGGTTAGTATTTATGTACTGAAGTTACCAGCCATGGTGTTTAACCACTACAGCTTCTCTGGTCTTCACTGCTGTAAACTGAAAATTTGACTTTGCCTCCAAACTTCTGTAGTGCTTTTGGCAGCATTTTATGCTGTTTGTATCTCAAGGATACATTTTCTGCTAGTTGGTAGTGGTGCAGTTGCTATGGGAACTAGACACTTAAAAATTCCAACTGTTCTTGAAACTCAATATATAAAAAACCCTTTTTTTTGTCGACAATTTACTTAAGTGATTTTTAAATGAAGTGTTTTAAAAGAAGGAAAAAGCTCTGCGGTGGGAGAAGATAGTGTTACTTCAGTCTATGAAATTACATGCAGCAGTCTAGTGGAATGGGTATTTCAAATACGAAATTCAGATACTGCCATCAACTTTAGAATAAATTTGTAATGTCTCACGTAAGGTGTGGAGACAAAGTTGTTTGCAACCTTTCTAATTTTTATGCAGTTTTCTTGCTGCATGTTACTTAAATTAGTTAGTAAATGTCTAGTTTATTTCCATGTTAAGCCCACTGAACTGATTTAAATGCCTGGCTGTATCCTCCTCCTCTTTTCCTTCTCCACCAGTTCCTGAAACAAAGGTATGGAGTTACTTGTTTTGTTATTCTTAAGCTGCTTATCCTTCACTTACACACTGCTAAAATTCTACTTAAGTGGAAAACACGGGATACTAAAATCAAGTACAAGACTTTTCAACACAATCAAAGAAATTTCAGGTTTTGATATGCTAGAAATGATAACAAAGCCAAAAAAACCTCTCAACTGTAATAAACAGCAACATAATATGAGATAAAAAGTGCTTTGTTGTGGGGGTTGGAGCAGAAGGCAGTTTTGATGCGGAGGCTGATAAATCTGTTTAGAGAATCTGCCAACCTGACGTGAAGCAAGATAAGCTTGGAGAAGTTGCTGAAACCTTCCCTTGCTGGGATTGGGCAGGAGGGGAGAACCCATGGACGTGAGAACCCATGGATGTTGAGAACCCATGGACATGAGAACCCATGGACATGAGAACCCATGGATGTGCTGTGGAGCTGCCTTGGGCTTTACCATTTTCCTTTGGGTGCACTCAGTGTTTTGGTTGGATGTGAGGAGCCTTGGATGCTCTGGTGTGAATCTTTGGGCAGCAGAAAATGCTGTGCTGCCTTAGAGCACCCAGGCTTTCAGCCCTCTCACTAGAATCTGAAATTTAAGAGCCAGAGAGCCAGTAGGAACTAAACCTGTGTGTAGGAGTTGCTGGGGCTTCTGCCTGTGCTCTCCCCAGGGCACTGCTTGCTTGGACATCAGCTGTTGCACAGAGCCTTCTAAACAGGAATAAAGCAGTGCTTTTACTTAATTGTGCCTTGTGGTATTTTTTTTTTAATTATATGAGATCATCCTTCTTATATTTCCCTATATCTCTCTGAAAAGCTCAATTAATATGCATATTATGGGCCATTATCAAAGTAGTACTGCAGATTGTGGGAATTTAAATGCCTGGCTTATAACTTCCTGCAATTCTGCACACTTGTTTGCGCTGTAATATGTTGGTTTTATGTACTTTGAATGGAGGCCTTGCTTAGCTCCCTTTGAGAGTATAAACTGTAAGTGAGGTTGTTGTTGTATGGTTTCACAACTTCTGCAGTAAAAATGAAGTGAGGATTGTCTAATAGCTGTACCTGTGGGCTGGTGCCAGGGGGAACAGTGTTCTTCTCTGCAGTCTGACTTAAATATTAATGTTGCTTAAATGTTTTTAGAAAAGCAATTTGATGTGTGTTCCACTCTGAGTGTAACCATGGCCTGTGGCCAAATGTCAAGAAACTGAGAAGCTATAACTGCAGTTGAAACGTGTAGGAGTTGCTGCTGTAATGCCTCAAGAAGCAGGTCCTAATTTGTAGCCATCTGAGCACTGAAGTTTGAGTGGACATTTTTGAAGAGATTAATTTGTTTGCTTTACAAATGAGGAGTCTTCCCCACAGGGAAGAAGTTAAGGAGGCGAAGGAGCCTGTTTGGAGGCAGCTGCATAGTCACAGCACATAGTCATGGCAAAGTGGGAAGGCCCTGGTTTGTAATTATTGCTGGTTTATTCTGTATTTTGTTGGGACTAGCAGGAAAAAAAACCCCACTTCCTTCTTGCAGAAATAATGAAATGTTCTTGGAGATGAAGTTCAGCCTTTGAAAAATTAGCCTCAGCTCTGCCCTCTTGTTCTCTCCCTCCAGCCCAACATGTCAGTCTAAATAATTGGCTTTCTGTAAAATTGCTGTAAAAAGCAATTTTCACATGCTGGGGGTTTAGAACAGTCCAAGCCCAGCAGTGGGTAATTAAGACAGCTGGATGTGCATGATAGGTGATTTGGGATGGGAACTGTCTCCAGGATACTGGGTTGGAAAGTCAAAAATTGTTACAGTACCTTTAAAACCAAATTGCTCCTTAATCAAGCCCTCATGTTAAACTTCAGAACAGACCAGAGAAGTTCAACTCCAGCTTCAGACTTCCTTCTGCTTGAGTAGAATTGCTCAGGTAGGCTCAGGTAGAGCAGATGCTGACTGTTACAGGATCTTTAATTGCTTTTCTGTGTTGAATAATTGAGCCTCACTGTCCAGGGAGCTCAGTTACCACGAGCAGCACAGATGCAGAGGGTCTGGTTACTCCAGGCAGGTCTGCACTGGCCTGAAATCCAGCATGGGTTTCCTTTGGAACTACGGAGAGGCTCCTTATCTGCAAGCTGAGAAAGGATTGGTAAAATGCTGTCAGCTGAACATACTTATTCCATCTTCTCATCCAGCTGGCTGCAGGCCAGGGAGCACAAGTGGCAGTACATAATTAATTGCTGCTCCTCTGGGTTTCTCCAAGTCTTGAGAATTTCCAGAGGAGAAGGGGGTGAAGTTAGCTGGGTTTTATCAACTTCCATGTCTTTTCCCTCAGAGGTACCAGCAGTGCCCTGGGAAGCTGAAGCTGTCCCTGTTTGGCTGAGAGTGGGAGGAGGGCAATGGTTGCTGTATGGTCTTTTTTCACTAAAGTACTGTGTCTCTTTCTTTTCATGTGTTGATTTCTTGGACCAGTAATTACAGTAAGTATTGCTTTTACTGATGATCTATGGAATGACGTCTGAAATGAAGTGTTCTGGGTAGGAGCAGCTCTTTAACCTGAGCTAAAGGCACTTCAGCTTCTATCATTTTAAGATTCCATGGATTAACCCCCCCTTACCAACTGTGGTGTATCCACAGACACTCTGTGACCATGGACAGAGACCTGTCTGTGCTGCACAAGTGGGAAAGAACAATTGCCTGGGTAAACTGAGTAAAAGGCAGTTAGCTCATGCCATGCTGTCCTTTTGAGTAATCTCTTCTGAATTTGGTATTTCCTTTCTGTGTGCTGACTGTTTCATTGCCTTGTGCTTTTGTTTCTGCTCCCCTGAGGGAGGATAGGGTTACCTTTGGGAGTCCTTTGCTGCTCACAGTAATAGTGAGAAATGGAAAGTTTTTTGCTTACTTGGCAGAACTGTGCTTTTTGTCCCTTCCCTTTCCAGTGTCAAAAGCTCTCAGCACATCAGTTTAATATTGTTATTAATTTGAAGAGTTGCATCAAAATATGTACTCAGTGCTAGATCAATAATCTCTTTGGAAAGACAGTTCCTGCCTAGCTAACTTATGTTACCCCTTCTAAACCCTAAATAGAGTGGCAGATATTGTCCTTTAAAGAAAAAGCTGTTTATAAACTCCAAATGTTACACTAAAACAATAGAACTTATGGGGTTTTTTTTGGTGAACAGCTTGTGGTTTATTTAATCTTAAGTAATTAATGATCAATCAGTTTTGCTGAAAGCAATGATCTGTTTACAAATAATTGTGAAATTCCCTAAGTCAGACCTCAGTCAAAGAATTATTCAATTCTTTGAGTTGACTCTCCTAATGCTTATCTGTGTAATAAGAAGACAAATTATATATCCTAAGAATAACAAGAAGCTTTATTTTGGTGACAGAATGAGTATATGAAGGATGACTTCCTGATCAAAATTGAAACCTGGCATAAATCAGATCTTGGAACACAAGAGAATGTAAGTACTTGTGTCGTGTGTTTTACTCATCTCTTTAATGTCACAGTGCTGCTTTCTGTGCTGGATTGGAGAAGTGCTGTGTGGAACTGTATTCACCATGTTCCTGCATTTCAAATGTTTGTCTCACTACCAAGGCAGAGACTCCCTTCTGTTGGCTTCTCACATAAACTGAATAAAATTGACCCCCAAACACTTGTTCTGTGTGAGCACCTTTGCTTCTTTAGAAACTCTCCCATTGTGTGTTTACCAAGGGGAGCACTGGCTGTCTGCGTTTCCATCTGGCTTTGTATTTTCTTAGAATGGGAGTGTTCTGTCACTGAAGCAGCTCCTTGAGTCTTGTTGTTTCCCTGCAGGTCCATAAACTGGAGCCAGAGGTATGGAAGAGTGTAGAAGCCATTTATATAGACATTGCTGATCGGAGCCAAGTACTCCCCAAGGTATGGTAGGTGGGTTACAGCTCCCTAGGGGGGGAGGCCTTGTGCTGAAAGAGGGGATCATGGACAAACTGTGTTTCCAGGGGTGCTCACAGGTAGCAGGAAGGATGGAAAAAGGAAGAAAGGCGTTCCTTAAAACTGTTCCTGTGAGCCAGAGGAAAAGCTCTTTTAAAAACTGTGTCAACACTGCCTATAAAATGTGTTGCCTGTGCATGTAACGGTGTGTTTCTACAGCACTGCAGCTGACTGAAGTGCTTGAATAGCAGGAAATGGCACTCCCCTTTCCATACAGGATCTCTCTTAAACTTCCCCCTTTTTGATGCTGACCCCTGGCTTTACAAGTGTATCTGGAAATGATGTAGCTAACACTTGGTTCTAAGAAACTACAGTTATTGTGAGAAAGAAAGGGGTGTTTCTGTACTGTACTGGGAAGAAAAATCAACTGCATTAAATGGAATGTTGGTTGAGTTTCCTGACTTTCAAACAGTATTTGATACCATTCTCATGGTGGTACTGTGAGTCTGACTGTACTTTTCTTCTAGTGAGCAGCATGTGAGCATCACAGTGATACAGTGCTGTGAAAAATCCTAGACAGCAACAGCTCCAGAGCATAGCTGCTTTCTGTAACAGCAGTGTTTAGCTCCCAAAGAACAAGTGGTTACAGGAAACATATCCTACAGACCTTCTGATAGCCTTACAAAGGTCATATCAGTTTGTTACCACTTCTTCATAGGTCTAGGACACAGCATAGGGGGGAGAAATGTTTCCTTGAAGAGTGTCTGACCTAATGTTGAGTAGCTCTTAAGAAGGCAGAGGTTATTCTTTGCCCAGGAAAATAAATCCTTTGTGTGAGAGAACAGCTGGATAAGAGTAGAATAATTTGTGTTTAATCTTTGTGTCTGTCCAATAGGATTACAAGGCAGAAGAAGATCCAGCAAGATTTAAATCGGTCAAGACTGGACGTGGACCTCTGGGCCCCAACTGGAAGGTTTGTATTGATGGGTTCAGGAGCTGTAGCAGCTTGTCTGACTGAAGTACAGATACTGGGGTTTGGAGCCAAAGATACATCTGGGAAACACTGGAATCACTTCTGCAGGAGGAAATGCAGAACTCAGCACTGAATCTGTTCTGATTTTAAAATAAGTGAGAGAGCTTGGCACAAAGAGTTTGAGTTCCAGGAAATCCCCAGAGCTGTCTGGTTGGTGCTCAGCCCAAGGGTTCACCCAAGAGAATTCAAGTATGAAATAGCTCAGTAATGACCAGCAGTGTTTAACCTTTCACTGAAATCCTTGGAATCTGAAGACATTACAAGTGCAGATATAATACCAGATTTTAAAAGGGACCCTGAGTGGGATTTGGGGAGCTGCTGGTGTGCAGGTCTGATTTCTAGCAGGCAAACTTGGCAGAAGCTGAAGTTGATATGATTCACTGGGGAAGAGTGGTTATGGCTCCTGTAATAGGAGATAGGAAACCTTATGGAGTTTTCTTTAAGGCTTTATAATCATGACTCAGGTGATATAATCTAATTCCAAAATGTTTTAGATAGGGATTTTGTCAAGAGACTTTTAAGGAAGCAAAGTAGCCATGGTATAACAGTGAAGATACTGAAAGACATTATTTTAATGGAAGAAAAAATGGACAACAGAGGAGAGGAAGGAATGGTCTGTTCTCAAAATGGAGGGAAAGCCACCTGTGAAGGAAACCAGGGTCTGTTTTCATCATGCTCTTCTATACCCTGGAAAAAGGGTGAGCAAAGGTGTGACAAAACTTGTCCATAAAAGATAAGCAAGGTGTAAGGATGCAAGAGGATTATGGGGAATTGTGGAAAGATTTTGTAGTTAGGACTGAAGGAGCTGCCTTTCTGGAGACATTTGGCCGGGGGCTTAATGTGAATATCCTTGTGTCTTTGCAGAAGGACCTGGGGAAGCAGTCAGATTGTCCATACATGTGTGCTTACAAGCTGGTAACAGTCAAGTTCAAGTGGTGGGGTCTGCAAAATAAAGTGGAGAACTTTATACAGAAGGTAAGTTCTGTGATGAGGAGAGATGTGGAAATGGGGCACGGTTTCATCACCCACCTGCTGTAGCAGTCAGTGCCTCTGCCTGAAATTCTGCAGTTACAGTTAAAGTTGGGTTCAGTTTGCTGCTAATCCAAGGGCAGGGCTGGCTGATTGTTCTGTGAATTGGCTATTGAACATTTTCACTCCGATGTGTGAAGGAAAATTGGCTGTTTTGCATGATTTAATAGATGAGAGTTGCAGTCACTTGCTGGTTGATTTGTGAGTGATGAGCTGATGCATTTATACTGGAATTACATTGCTTAGGGGCAAAACATTTTTTGTGGGGAGATAGCTCCAGCTATTTGATCCTGATCAGCTGAGGATCTTTCTGGCAAGTCCTAGAACTCTAGTCACATTTTCCTCTTCCAGTCTGCTGCATGAAAAACCTGTGTTAAAAAATAAGCAGATGGTGGGAAACTTTATTATTAACTTAAAACATAAATGGTATCTTGAAAAGAGCTTTTTTGTGGCAGGGTCTATAACCCATGAGCTGCAGCAGGATGCTACACCTGGGAATGATTGTGTGTGGTTTTCCAGGCAGTGCTGTGTTCATAAAACTCCTTCAGATCCCAGAGACTTCTCAGTGGTTAATATTGATAAACCACAGAGCTGCTTCTGCAAAAGCAATTCTCTGGTGATACAATCTAAAGACAGCTCCAAGGGGGAATGACCATGGTGCTGCAGGATTTCAAATACCTCTAACAAAAGCCCTGAATGAAGCAGTGTCTTCAATCCCTTTCTTTTTATGAGTATCTACAGGTTTGCATCAAAATACTCAAGCTGCGTTTGATGAGAGCAGGTTATCAGATATGAAACCATAATTGGTAAAACTGAAGTGTCCTTCCTTAATGAGGTCTTTCCAAGAGGCATTGGATATCCCTGTCTAATATAATGATTTTGCCTAGCTTATCTCTTATAAAATGGAAATAAATGGCTCCAAACCTGAAGTAGCTTGTGCACATTAGTCACCTCTGCTGAAAGGTTTTCAGCTGTGAAAAACAAGTCTAAGCATTTTTTTAGGTCTCTGCAAAAGAAAAAAAAAAACAAGATAGGTGCGTGTCAGCCCTTTACACTTCCTAGCTTCCAGTTTTTAGCAAGTCAAGGATTTTAAAAATACCTGTTTCTCCTTTTTTTCTGTACCTCCAGGCCAACTTTCATGCTCTAAGTAAACCCAACTTGGAGCACTTTATTCAGTCAGAACAATACTGTCAAATCAAAGGAAATTCACAAATTCTTTCAGTGCAGTGTGCAGACTGCTGTCTAGGTTTTGGGTAGAAAAAAAGGCATTTCTCTGGGGATTCAAGGCTCTAGATTAGGTATTCTGATAAAAGAATAAAAATTAGCTATCTCCAGTTTCCAATTGTGGCAGCTAGATGGAAAGGTGGGCGAGGGAGCTGATTCTTCAGTGTACGCATCTCTGAAAATTGTTACAATCCTGCAAGCTCCATGGTAATTGCCCTGTGACTAAGCTGGTTTGTGTTTTATTCCTCCTTTTGCAGCAAGAAAAGCGTCTCTTCACAAACTTCCACCGGCAGCTCTTTTGCTGGCTCGATAAGTGGGTTGATCTGACTATGGAGGACATCCGTAGGATGGAGGAGGAGACCAAGAGACAGCTGGATGAGGTCAGTGGGAAAGCAGGGCAGGTGTGGGTTGTGTGAGAAACTGCTTCTCTCCAGCACAGCAGAGGGGAAAGGCTGCAGCATTGTCAGGGCATGGTGTGAATTGTGTTCCTGCTATTTAGGTCATGCTGTGTGTGTGCTTTGAATGACTGGCCATGAGTCCATCGTGCTGGCATCTCCTCCTAATCGTTATAGAATTCTCCTTCTGTTTGTTGTTGAGCCAGTAAAAATGTATTGAACCACAGGTAATGAGGGGCTGAGTGGCAATGATTCATTTACTGCCTCGTATTGCTTTTACTCAAAGCTGAATGGTCGATTTTGTCCTCATTAATAGCCGGAAACCTGTTGAGTAAAAGGTTTTTTAGCTCTAAGTACCATAAGCAGGTAGTGGGGGTATGTAACAGGATTCTTACTCTGAGAAGCACAAGTTTGGTAATAAAGAGAACCTTGTTCCATGGTTTGTGTCCTGCCCTGCACCCTCCTCTCCCTTCATGCCTCAGGATATTTCATTGTAGTTTCTTGTACACTCTTGCCCTTTGGATAAGGGTTCTAAATCTGTTGCCAACCCACAGCTTAACCAGAAACGGTGCCTGCATGTGCATTTCACAATCACTGCTTTGAGATGCTGAGATATAATCAATGTCTTACACACAGGAGGTGTTTCATACTGATAAATTTTGAGATAACACATGTGAGAATCAGTACTTGAACGCTGTTTCCTCTTTCAGATGAGAGAAAAAGATCCAGTGAAAGGAATGTCGGCTGCAGATGACTAATATGACTCCTTCCTTGTGCACTGTAGGTATCAAGAGATTTGACAAAACTCTGTATTGCTCTGTTTGGTTTAAAACCCCCAACAACTGTGTGAGAAATGATCCTGTTCATAGCTTCTGACAGGCAAATCTGTGGTATTGATTGTTTTTATAGTTTCACTGACAGGTTGATGAGCGAGGTTTACTGCCTCATTTCAGAACTATTCTAAAGAAATGTCTGAGTGAAAAGTGTAAGAAAAATGTGTTAGAATATTCTGTAGATTTTAGTGCTATTCTTATTTCTGTAATGCATGTGTTACTTTCCATGACTTGCAGAGAAACTTTTGTCAGTCTCAAAAAAAGTAAGCTAGACGTGCAAATGCTTAGAATACAGTTGGAAATTGAACACTCCAAGCATATATGCAAAGAATTTATTTTTTCCATTGCTTATTAACAGTATTTACTAATGGGCCAAGGCTTGGAGTAACACTTGGGCAATGCAGGAGAAGCAGCAATGACAATTTTAAAGCTTTTGCCTTGTTTTCTTTCTATTCTGTTAAATTATGTCATCAGTTTGGGGGCTGGTTTTGCCAGATTTTTCTTAGACACTGTGCAAAAATGGGGTGTAGTATTAGAGAAGTAAGAAGGCAAGGAGAAAGGAGAGATTGTCCATTTATGTTGGGAAGAACAGGTTATTAGGGCAGTAAAATACTGGTTATCCTTGGAAGGAATGGGGTGGGGCAGAACCACATCCTCATGGAGTACTGACTATTTACCTCTGTTTGCCCTCTGTTATCTGCTAGTTGCTTGGTGGTAAGTGGGGAACACGAGGTGAAGGAGTGTCTGAAGGGCTGTTTTTTGATAGATTTTAATTTTTGAATGCAGCTTCCACTTGATTTTCTTCTTCCCTGTTCCCTCTGGCTCAGTGCTGCAGTGTGAGGATGCTTTGTCTGCCTGGCGACAGCGTGACTCACGTTTGCTCTCTCAAGGTTGCCTGACACTTCCCTTGGCACGCTGCTCTTCCAAAGTCATCCTGAAACGTTTCCCTGTTGTCTCTTTGTTTCAGTTTGCAAGACAGTCGTCGGGAAGGCCCAGGGAATCCACACCCTCGACTGACGGACCATCTCTGGATCAAGCCTTTCTCTGTCCAACCGGCAGGCGATTTTAAACCTCCCATAGCTAATTCTAGATGCCCCTTAATATTGTGAGCAAATAGACAGTCTGGTACTAAGCACTCCGATGTTAGCACGTGTATCCCAAGGAGTTTCCTCCTTGGAGCCGTGTGACTTAGAGATCGCTGTATTTACGACTCCTCCCTCCTCTTTTTTTCATTGTGTTCAGACCAATTTCCATGTGGCCCTGTTTGATTTCCAAGTGACATTTTTAGCTCAAATAGTCTTGTGATGTGGTGACTTAGAATTTTTTTTGTTTGTTTTGGTTTTTTTTCTTCCAAGTGGGATAAACTGCCACCTTTATTTCTGCCCAGCCCTTCACTGTTTTTTGAATGTCTGTTTGGAGAGAGAAGTTGTCCGTATTTAAAAGTGCAAAACTCTTCCATGAAATGTTCTGCTCTCACCCTTACTTCCAGAGGGAGATATTTAATGGCAGGTAATCTGAGTACAAAATGAGGAGCAGCCAGAGAGTTCTTGGTTTGTGATGAGTTGTGATTTGTGGCTTCTGCAGGGCATTACTTCATTCTGTCATAACATACATGAATTAAAGACTGCCCAGAAGCTGCAGTCAGGCCCTCTGCTGGGGCCTTCAGCACTTACCTGATGAGTTTCAATATTAGGGGTCTCTCTGGCCCACGTAGCTCTGTTGTCCTCCAGCTGTGTGTGTCAGTCTTACAAAATCTTTCTGGACATATGTTGCAACTTCCTGGTTCTTTATTTATTAAGACTTCCCATAACTTCCAAAGCTGAAATGGTTTTGACTCATCATAACAATGTGATTCTCCCTGGACAAATTGGGATGTTGCAAAGGCTGGTGTACGAGTGAGGTCTTGGCATCTGGTTACATCCAGGTGCCTGGGGCGGTGGTTCTGCTCAGCAATAATATTCTTCCCATTGCAAGACTGACTAAAATATCTCCTTTTGTGCTGTAAAAAAAGCAACTTGTAAAGACCTGCAGTTTTCTAGGATGTCTGTTGGTTATTATAAATCACAGAGGATATTGTTAATATAAAGAGGTCTTGTTATTTAATGAACTCAAATACTTACTGTAGCTATCCTTATGTTGATATCAGCTTTAGACAATCAACTAAGCAGAACAGAATCAAGGAAATGCTGCTTTCTTCAATACATACGAGAAAAAAAATTCCTACTTCTTTGCTTATCCCTAAGGCCCAACGTTTGATTTTTTTTTTCTCCCCTAGTAGTAATAACTTTATTTTCCACTTCTGTGTTTGGCAGCACTAACGTGAAATCCTGTATGCCAAACAGTCGTGGGTGTATCACCACTTTTGAGGAGTCTTTTTAGCATTCTGTAATACACTGACTCCTCCAGCCCTTCCCACTCCTGCAAGCAGGAGATCCTGAAATGATCCCATGCCCTGCTGAACGAGGCTGCGCTGGGATCAGAGCTGTTTTCAGTGCGAGGGAAGATGGGAATGCTCTGGAGGGAGAAGATGGCGTTTGGTTTCTGGGGAGGGGGCAGTTTATCCCTTTATTTTTAGTTTGTTATTTTGCCTTACTCATGTCTAAGTGCAATAAGCTCTGAATTGTACCAGTAACTCTGGCAGGCTCTTCTCAGTGACCTCAGACGGTTCTGTGGGCTTGGGGTGGGGTTTGAGGGGTTTTAGCAATCTCACCAGGCAGAAGTAAAACAAGTTTATTGTAAAATAGGTAAAGAAACTAAATTTTAATCCTTGAGGCTATTTGGGACCAGGATGTTTCATGACATATTGTATAGCTGTTCCAGAAGTATTCTGGGAGTGTAGGCCCCAGTTAGAGTTCTTTCAGTTTGAAGTATTTTTAACAGAGAATTTATGCACTGACTTCTTTTCATGTTCGTTGGTTACGTATTGAGGGATTCTTACACTTGAGGGCAACCTGAGAATACACATAGCACACTTGTTCTTTCAGTTTGTGTTATCCAAGAGGCTTTCCGTCTGATGACACTAATCGCCGTGGAAGCAGATTGTAACATTCCACCATTGCAATCCTTTTTTGATCCTCTGATTTCAGAGTAAGAGCTTTTACACAAAGCTTTCCTGATTAGTGGAAAAACTTGGAGGGGGGGGCGAGAACTGCAGGAACTTCAGCCTGAATACTCCCCCCCTGCTCCCTTGCCCTTTGTTTTCTGTCCTTCCAATTTGATCCTAAGTGAAAGCATCCCTCAGCCTTTGAATAGACAAATCCTGTAAAGACCCTTCAGTCTCGATGCTTGGTTCCTGCTAGTGAGCATAGCAAAGATCACGCAGCGTTCCCGTGCCGTATCTTCCATCAGCTTTGGCAAGAACCCCTGGACCTGCCGGCTCCCGGCGGGATCAGCTCCGTCCAGAGGGGCTGGATGTGGTGGGATCATCACTCCCATCCGCACCGGGTGGGTTTGGGGGGCTGGGGGCAGCCCCCTCGCCCCAGCCTGGGTCAGGCTGGTTTGCTGACAGGGCCCCCCGCATCCCGCACCCCTCTGGATTCATCCCGCTGGGCCTCCGCCACGTCCCAAGGGTTCTTCGTGCTCTTTCCTTTGGCAACACACACTTTGTAGAATGGGTTAGATTATCTCGTCGTTTCTTTAAATGTGAGTTTGTGCCTTTTTTGTCTCCTAAATCTTCCAATACAGGCATATTGGAAACGAAATCTAATAAAATACTAGACAGAGCCTCCCGCTTCCGTCTCCTTTTGTTTCGGGGTTTGGATTTTGGATTTGCCATCCCGGGTGGGGGCGCTGCTGTGGGTCTTCCGGGCCGCGTGGGGGCGCCGTGGCGCGGCGCGTGCCCGCCCCCGTCACGCGCGCCAATGGGCGCGGAGCGCTGAGGGCGGCGCGGAGGCCGCGACCGGGCCGGGCCCTGTGAGGGGAGCTCGGGGGGCTCCGTCGGCCCCTTCCCTGTCCTGTGGGCAGCGCTTCCCTGCGGGAACCCCGGGCATGGAGACCGCGGGCCTTCCCCCGAAAGAGTTGAGGTGAGTGGTGGGCGCGGAGGGGCGCGAGGCGCGGGTCTGAGGGCAGCTCCGAAAAGTGGCCCCAAAGCGGTTACGTAAATCGCCGAGAATTAGCGAAACTTGCGTTTGTGCTTATTAACGAGGAGTTACACAAATTGGCGGCGTTGCGTAGTCATATGAAATAGAGGAGAAAAGCTGATTTTCCGGTTTGGAAGGTCGATATTGGAATGGTTCAGGGAGGCTTATGGGGCGTTTCTGGGTCCTTGGGACTTCTCGGAGCTCTTAATGATGTGTAATGAGGGCACGAGCATCTGCACTTTAGTAATGTACCGGGTGTCTCGAACTTGTCACTTTCTGTGAGGAAGAAGAAGCTTGAGTAAACACTGAGCTTCTGCGTTTACGGTGTTTTTACAATGTGTCTTCGCTGTGTGGCGAGAAGTGTCGGTGTCCTGTCTGGGCTCGATTCCCTACAAAAACCTGCTTAGATGGGATTTGGGTAACAGCCTGTGACAGGAAAACTTAAAAAAAACAAACCAACAAGCTGACAATAGCTCAAATATCTTAACAATCCTCTGAAGGCTGTGTTATCAGCACTGTGACGCTGAGAAATTCTCCGCTACTGAATCATTTGAAGATTAGCATCGGTGATGCTAAATAATGACTTCAGTAGGTTGCTTGTATTTAGGACAGTATGTGTTTCTGCCGCTGGGGTCTGTGTTTTTATCAGTACTGCGGTCACTGGGCACCTTGAGGAATTGAATTTCTGTCGGTAATGACTGATGGCTTCAGCATTATTTCAGTTTTGTTTAATCAGGTAATTGTCTTACGAAATTAGTAACTGGAGAGCGTTCCTAAGTGATACATCTCTGGTGGCAGAATTAGATCTGCAGCCTACCTACATTTTTTTTTTCCCCTAGAAATTTGTTTTGGAGTAGCTTTTGGGTGACTTCAGCGTAGTCTTACAAAGATACACTATTAGTGAGGGAAATTATGGATCATTTTAATGTGTTATGCAAGGTCATTTTCCAGCTTTTCCGCATACATTGTGTGTCACCTTGAGCAGGCAGTTGATTGTGGGATAAAAATACAGCCTTAATAATGGGTATATTGGTGGGATTCACTAATTATCAGTGTTTATAAGGTCATTATAGAGCCCTAAGATGGATGGAAAATTAACAGTTTAGTATTTTTTAAGCCTGTCATGTAACAAGACTGACAGTACAGTGAATCTCTTTTTAGAAGCTCTGGTACTGAAATGACCATTCTGTAAAGAAGCAACAGATGAGTCCTGTGATGTGAATGTTGAGAGGAGCAGTGGCTTTGCTTGGTTCTGATCAGAACTTTGTATTTTTGGGAGCTGGAGATTACATTTCTCCTTGCCTACAGACAGGCACATGATCGATTCAAATCAACAATAAATTCTTTTAAACCTTGAGCTCGTAGAATTAACCACATTAAATCTATTATGAAAAACACAATTCACTGTGCGTGGTAGGACGTGATTGCAGCTTTTGTAACAACCCAGTGAGTGTGGTGGGAACGCCACAGTTTTTTTTTCAGCATTGCTGCACCTACATTTGTCCTTTTGTGTTGGAAGCGATGCTGAATTCCACAGGATCTGGAAGACCCTTATCAAATCTCTTGATTTTAATGGGCTAGTCCTTCAGGGCGTAGCTTTAACTTGGAGCAGATGGCATCCCTGAGCAGCGAGGATGCGTCTCAGCATTCCGAGGGGCTCTCCCTGAACGATTTGGAGAGCCTGCCCAACCTGCGCAGCCGCTCTGCCAGCGTCAGCAGCACCGGCTCCAGCGGCCGCGTGCAGCTCCGGCACAGGGTGGCCCAGCTGATGGCGTGTGTGGAGGACATCAGCTCGGATGATGAGATCCACGAACAAGTGTCTCGCACTCTAGATGAAGCTTTCCTCAGCTGGGGGAAAAAGCTGAAGGATAAGTGGCAAGAATTCAGGTTTTGTTCCCTCCAGTTGGTTGTTTTCGTGGTGGTGTCGGGGCTGACAAATGGATTTCTGACTGGATTTCCCCACTGAAATTCTGTGGGGAAGTCAGAACATTCTTAGGATTGGGTGCCTATCCACGTCTAAATTTTAGCATTGGTTTTCTGTTTGTTTTTAGACTACACTTAGTTACCTGGAATGTGGGCACAGCTTCTCCCCCTCCTGATGTCACGAGTTTACTTCAGCTCAACTCACTGGGCCCGACCACGGATATGTACGTTATAGGGTGAGTGTATGTTAAAGAACTTGCTTTGGGACTTTATTGCAAAACTGCTGGGTCTCAACATGGTCTGTTTTGGGAGGACTGTGTGATGTGAATCACTGCCTGGGAGATGGTTTAACACTATTGCTACCAGAGAGTGAAGATTAACTTAGTCTAACAGAGTACTATCTTAGAACAGAGATGATTTATAGCAGTTATCTGCTGCTATTTTGTGACAGAATGCAGGACATCTTTTTTCTAAACACACAAAACATTTTGGCTGCTGTTTTCTTTGTTAGCATGTTCATTTTGATAGGGAAGTTACGGAGAATTCTGCATGTTTTAAGGGAATTAGTGCAAGCTTGTTAGACTCAATTTACCACTGTGTTTTCCAAACTTTGTTGAAATTCTGAAGTCCTGACAGTCAGGTTATTTGTTATAACATATTTTGAGACTGGCATTGTCTTAAAACTCTGTCTTTGGGCGTATATAACCTCCTTTCATTTTGTTTTCCTCAGTGTCGGATGTGTTAAATCTGTGTGTGGGTTAAACTGCTTGAATGAGAAACTGAACAGCAAGAAATTTCTGGGGTCTGTGTTCTGCACAGTTCCTATGAATTCTGTCCAAACCAACTGGTGCAGTGTGAGTAATTGTGATGTATTCAGTTTACAGGAGGTGAACTCAAGAATCACAAATTTTCTGTCTGACTTGGCATTTGATGATCCATGGAGCGTTTTTTTCATGACTGTATTGTCTCCCTTGGGATATATCAAGGTAATTATTTACATCTCTCTTAAGTGTCACAGCACTGAAGGAAAATATCTTAAATTTTTTTCCTCAGACTCTCCATAAAAGATAAGTTGATGGTGTTTCTTGCAGGTGTCTGTCACTTCCATAGGTACACGTATGTTAGAAGCGATTCATCATCCCACTTTGTGTTTTCCTGTTTCTCATGTGATGTGAATTTATACTGAACAGCATATTTCTTGTGGCCACAATATCTTTATCTCTCTCTTGTTTGTAGAAAAGTTTTTTGCTCTGTGCAATATTGGGGAACTGTATTGTGATGCTTCTAATGTAGTCTTGCACTATAAATATCCCAAGCAATGGCAGTGATTTTCCTTAAGATTGGTAAGGCTCCTTTATCTTGTTTTTTATTTTTCCAATTTGTTTGCAGGTGAAAATAAATTGTATATGTGTAAAACAGGATTTTAGTGGGTGTATATATTTACCTGAGGACTTAATTTTTGGTTGAAGACCTATAACATTATTTGGGAATTTAAATGACAAGATTTTGGGGTAATATCAGGGACATAAGATCTAAAGATAAGCTAAAGATCATAAGATCAGGTAAAGTACTGGCTATTTTAATAATGAAAACAATAAACGTAGGAAGATACCCTGAGTTTCTCTAACAAAGAGAAATTAAAAACCTTTTGTAGTGGTTTTCTAAACCAAGCATTATTTCAGGCTGGTTTTGCTGAGGTGATTGCATTATCTGCATGCTAATCAGAGTCAGTAGTTGTGCTGTTCTTTTAATTGTAATTAAACAAAACAAAGGACCCTTTGGGAACTCCAAAAAGGAAAAAACCCACATTGTTCATTCCGGCCTAAGTCATTGCTGATAAAAATTCAAAATCTGGCCGTGGGCTGACCTTCAGGCCCTGTATACACACAGTTAAAAGAATTCCCGCTGGTATGCCTGGGTGATTTTGAATTCTAATTTGTAACTGTGGCAGTTTGGACCACACTAATGAATGGATGCTGCCACCTAATGGCTTTCAGCAGGACTTGATTAGCTCTAATAATAAGGGGGAGCTGTCAGGCCAGGTCAAAATCAAACCAGGCAGCAAGGAAAGGTTATCCTAGGACTTAGCCAGGAATTTGGCTGAGGAGGAGAGGAGCAGTTGCCCCTTGGCTGACCTGTGACGAGGTTGGGTGTGGAGGGATAGGTGTGCACCCTTGGGACATTCTGTCCCCTCAGTAACAGGGTCTGTTTTCAGAGTGTTAAATTGGTCACAGTCAATTCTTTCACCATCCACAGGATCGTGTTCCCTCCATGCAAGGGCTGTGCTTGATTTGGCTCTAAGGACTGGTGGGACTGGTGCTGGTTCCAGCAGAGGAGGGGTCAGTGCCTTGTGGTGTTCAGGAACGATGGATCTTGAGAAATGTCTGGGGACTGGCCACAGCAGAATGAAATAAAGCGAATAAATAATAGAGGGACTGGAAGATCTGGGTACCTCATGAATGTAATTATGGAAAGGAGAATGCTGACTACTAAAATATTTATGCATCATCGAGTAATTGCAGTCCATTGTTTCAATATTCTGTTTGGTATTTTGTTGGGTTCAAAGACAATGAAAACATTAAAATATAATCTGAAATAATTTAATTGTGTAGATAGGAAGACAAAGAAAAGAGGAATTCTGTTTTAAATTTTGGGCTGAATTTTTCTGCTTCTCCAGCCATCGTATGGTCAGTTTTATTCTAATGTGGTCTTTTTCTAAATTAATCCAGCATAAAATTGAACTACAATTAATGTATTTCAATATCTGTATTTTAGATGGAATCATTCTCATTAAAAGAAACACAATGAATTTTGTGTCTCATGCCAGGAACATTGTAAAGTCCATAAATGTTCAATGAAGGACATCTTTATTAGACTATTTCCACACACACAAACCAAAAAAACCCCAAACTACAAAAACCTCCTGTCTTATATGCTCACTAAGTGTTTGGTAAATCAGTTTTTACAGGCACTGCAGGCAGGAGTTACTGCTGTTTGCAGCTCATTGTTTTTGCAGATGCCTGGAAATTGACTGCTGTGCTTTTGAGGCATTTAATGGCATTTAGAATATTTAATGATCTACTGAAGGGTGCTTCAGTTTGAAAAACTTGCTGCTGTTGGAGGACTTGTACGTGTGAGCTATAAAGCTTTTAGGTGAAAAGTCAAGGATTTGGTCCTTTATGAACAGGATTCTAAAAGATAGAAACAAGAGGCTGGTGAGGCAGAAGAAACGTCTTTAAAGAGGTTTGGGCAGGTGCATGTTTTGAGGTCAACTTCAGATTTGTAATACAATGTTAGAACTGTGTTAATTAGCTGAGGGATTGATCAGATTTGTTTATAAGGAATATGTTTTTCACAGCACTGAAATAGGTCTGCATTTACTGTGTGACAGTATTGAGGCCAGGCTTGGTGAGGGAATTGCATGTCTTCTGCTGTGGCCTTCTTCCCCTAAAAGCTCCTCTGAAGTAAACCCAAGGAACTCCTGGAAATGACCATTCCTTCTTTTCTATCTCTTCCAGCTCTCCTCAGTTCGCATGCAGGGGTTGCTGCTTCTGATCTTCGTGAAGCACATCCACCTTCCCTTCATCCGGGACATCCACACCCACTACACACGGACAGGCCTCTATGGATACTGGGTAAGGACTCCTGAGATGTGGTTGCCCTGGTTACTTCTGGTGCTGTGTGCCTCTGCATGGGTCCATGCTGGGAGAGGGGAGATGTGGTTTAATTAAAAATTAATAAACTGACAAGCAGACTCATTTGTTTGAGACCATAATTTCACCAGTTTATTTGCTGATATGCAACAACTTGTGTAGGAAGAAATTGTACTGATTTAAACCTAAATTGCAAGATTTAAAAAGTTATAGGTGGTGTTAGCAGTTACATTTGCAGGCACTGACTGCAGTTTCAGGGAATGTTGTTCTTCCATCCCAGGGGAACAAAGGAGGAGTCAGCATCCGCATGTCCCTCTTCGGTCACACAGTCTGTTTCATGAACTGCCACTTGCCAGCTCACATGGAGAACACAGAGCAGCGACTGGATGACTTTGAGAAAATTCTAGAAATGCAGTATGAAGGAGAGGATATTCCAAGTCCCATGGATCATGAGTGAGTTGTTCACTTGGTTCTGTCTCTATAGGTTTTATCTATTATATGGTGAACTCTTGCATTGAGCAGTTTTGGGTTTGGAGTTTTCATCCATCATTTTTATTTTAAATGTCCCTTCAGCCTTGACCCCTGTGAGGAAAAGATAACCTGAAAGACAGATGTCTGTTTTACAAGACTGTTTTCTTGCAGTCTTTAATTACATACATTTGTTAGCATATAGACTGTACATGTCATGCGGGAAAGCTTTAGAAGCTAAACCCTGTTTATACCAAAAATCCTTTAGGTTGCTGTTAAATGTTCAGAGATGTAAGACTCAGGAGAAGTTAATATTCACGCAGTAATGAGCAAGCAGCAAGAAAGCAAGGGACTTAATTTACTGTTCCAATTACTTTAAATTTCTTTTGTTTAGCAGCAGGTTGTCCCTGTGTAAGCTTGTCTATAACTACTTAATGTTTGTGTTTAAGCTGTTTGCATTAAGCAATATAAGTGATTAGAGCACCTAATTAGTGTAATGGCTAATATTCTGTCCAATTCTTCCCTCATTTAAATAAGTCTTCAATGTTTGATGCATTTTGGTTTGGTTGGTTTTTTTTAAGGGTTCTCTTCTGGTTTGGAGATCTAAACTTCCGGATAGCAGATTATGGGATACACTTTGTCAGAGAATCAATCAATAACAAGCGTTTCAATCTGCTGTGGGAAAAGGACCAGGTAGGTTGTCTCAGTCTCTTTGGGGGTTTGGGTTTGTTTTTAATGCACACAGACACAACACAGTAGTTAAATTACACCTTGAGCTTGTAATTTCTGTTAAAGAACACAAAGTGAGAGCAGTCATGAGGTAGAACATGAGGTGGTCATAAGCCCCAATTAATTGCCAACTTTTTCTGCTTTTGTGTAGTTTCTTACTCATTTACAATGCTCATATTTGACTGGAGCTTTCTCTGAACTTCATGTCTTGTCAGTTGTTCCTCACCTTAACTTTTTCTCCCAAGAATTATTTTTAAGAGAACCTTATTCTGGAATTTGTTTTGGGTAGAATTACCCCAAAACTTTTAAGATGGGTCATGTCAAGAGTTCTGGCTATAACAAAGAGGCCCTTCTGAATTTACCTTTCCAGTTATGTTGTACTGACTGCAATGTTGAATTCTTGGAAGATGCTTTCCCAATCATCCTTTAAGATCTGATTTTTAAACATAATCTTTAAAAGTTACTTTTTATTTCTGCAGTTAAATATGGCAAAAAAGAAGGAAGCATTTCTTAAGGAATTCAAGGAGGGTCCTCTGCAGTTTAAGCCCACCTACAAGTTTGACCTTTACTCCGAGGTCTATGACACAAGGTAAAAGATAAAATGAGTTTAGACATGGAATATGAGAGTGAATGTGGTGCTTGGTTAAATATCACTTTAGTAATCAGCAAACCTCAATTTCCTGGGTGTACTGGTGAATTGGGGCGGTTGAGCTGTTCTGTTAGGTTTGGATTGATCAAATCTGAATAAATGAATATTTTTGACTGTAGAAGCTGGGGTCTGCTGATTGTATGAGGGAAGTAATGAAACAACCCAGCTTCCTTTTTGGAAAGACCAGATTCACAGAATAAATGAGCACTTGTTTAAGCTGCTTCTGTTTTTGTTCTTTCTTACTAGAAGTGCTCATCGGTTGTCAAAAAGGAGCAAAAGAATAATTGTCTGCCATTTTTGCTTCCCTTCTCTGTTTAAGCGTTTCATTTGATATGCTGAATGTGTCCTGAATGGCTGGTATTTGAAGATTATTGTATATTTGTCTTTATTGATTATTTTAAGTTGAAAATGGAATATCTTACATTTCCAAAGTTCTTCTCTGATGTTGAAGTCTGTTTGTTAAGTATTAGTCTTATGTTTGCACAGAAGGATAAGTTCCTGTCCAAACAGGATTTTGTACTGATCTTTTTCTTTACTTCCAGAGAACAGAAGTCCCTGTTTTGGTTTAAGTAAGAAGAGAACTTTCTGAATTTTGTAGTTTTTTTTTAATATTTCAGAATCAAAACAAGGCTCCAGCTGAGCTTTTGATTTGATGTGAAATATTTGAAAATCAGATGACAGCTGATTTTCTTTAGGGATTTTCTTAACCTGTCTGAAAGCTGCAGTGTTATCTACTCTGCTGTTGCACTTAATATTGGAAGTTCAGTCATGTGGATCCAATGACATTTTGCTTCTTAAGTGAATGTAAAGAGATGTAATGGGACCAGCAGTAAATCCAGTTAACAAAAAAGACTTATAATAATCCAAACCTGGACATTTTACAAATTATTCATAGCCTGGTTGTCTGTATTGGCTGATTTAGAGAACAAAAAGTGTGTTTACACTTTTCTGTGTGCATCCTGCTGCTGTTCAAGCCACCAGAGAGACTTTGCTCAGATGGGGGTGACCAGCAGACCTCAAGGCAAGCACCCTGCAAAAGTTGCTTTTACTGAAACCCACAGAATTTTATTTTTCATAGTTCTTCAATGTGAATTTTGAGGGTTTGTTTCCCATCTAATACCCCATTTTCTCTAAAACAGTGAGTGTATTACCTTAAGGTGTTCTTTTGGTATTTTCCTGCACAGCAGAGCAGACATATGGCAGCTCATAAAGATTTCTGTTGGTTTATATAATTACTGGAGTAAGTGGGATAAGGGCCCACTTTGTCATTTCAAATCTTTCCACCTTATTAAAGGTGGGAAGGGGTAAAACAAAATTATGTTGAACTAAATGGCCTTGGTTTTGATATTTAAAGTTATTAAACTGACAGTTTTCCTTATACATCCTGCATTAACTTTTATAATCCAATCCAGTCCATTCTAATTCCTCTTCCATAGGGTATGATCTTTTCTCCATTTCAATTTGAAGTGATCCAGCCATCCAGAGAGTTGCTGTTAAGTCTTCCTCCCACTACAGAGAGAACCACAGAGGGCTCATGTCTTCTGGTGTAATTGATATGGTATAAAAGGAAACTCTGCATTGTGATAACAGTTTGATGCATAGCACAGTTGCAGGCACAGCTTCCTTGATTGTGGAATTTTTAAAGCCTGTTGTTACGAGGCAGCAGTAGCTTGCAAACCTGAAATGCAGGCTGGTACAATTTAGAGGAACTTCTAAATAAAGCATTGCTGTGGCACCTGTGATTACCATTAGCTACCCAAGTTTGTCCCGTTTTTTGTTGTTAAAAGAAACTTGCTCTCAAATATTTTAAATAATTTCAAACGTCCTTCAGACTCTTCCTACATATTCCTTATGTTTACGCCCTCATTTCTCAAAATATCTGTACATTTGGAGCCTGGGGCAGTTGCTGTACTCACTCAATGTTCATGCATGTTTTTACAGGGTTTTAGGAGAAAGTATCATTTCCTGTATGAAGCCAACTAACCCACTGAAACGTCCTTCTCCCCTTCATTTTACTCCTCTTTCAGAAAGCCATGAAACTGATCTGTGGTGAATGGAGTTCAAATTAAGGAAACGGTTGTAAAACACGTTAAACAGAGCTGTAAAATGAAGCTTGGATATGATTGCCTCCTTTTATTAATATGTATCTCACAGTCTTTGAACTCTTGAGTAGATTTTGCACAGCATTCTTAGCTTTTGGCAACTTGTTTCTCTGCTCATTTCACTTTTTACCTTACATTTTTGCAGTGAGAAGAAAAGAAAGCCAGCGTGGACTGATAGAATTCTTTGGAAAGTGAAAAATCTCTGTGAGGTTGCATCAAAAGAAGGCGAATTCCCTGAAGAAGAGAACCTGATTTCTGTTACTCAGAATAACTATGTCAGTCACATGAGCTATGGCATCAGTGATCACAAACCTGTCACAGGAACTTTCAAGCTTGAGGTGCTGTCCCAGTTATGTTGTTCTGAAAAAGTTTGTTTTACTCGGTGTTGCCTTACAGCAGCTGATTTCCTAAACCATAATCTCTGTTTCATTCTGTTCATAGTGAAGGCAGCAAATTGCTTTCAGGTTATTTCCAGTCAGTTAAAAGACTCCCACAGGTGGCAACTGTGACAGAGAATAACTTGAAAAGAGCAATTGAAAGAATGACAGGCTTGACTGAGTTTAAACTCTGGTCTTTTGTCTAGATGAAGCCTCTTGTCTCAGATCCCTTGGTCGTGCTGAGTCCTGAGGGTGAGTGGAGTGCAGAGCGCGATGTTCTCATCCGCTACTCCACGGTGCCTGAATTCCCCAGCAGTGCTTGGGACTGGATTGGGCTCTTCCAGGTAATGTTACCTCATCATGGCTCTTCAGCAAAGATGGTGAATGTGACTGCAGGAGGTCGTTGAGAGTTTTAGAGCACTGGTTCTTGCTAGTGCAGAACTCTTTGAAATAGTTGTCCTTGATTGCCATTATTAAACTGCTGACAGTTCAGCTCTACAGCATATGAGTTCTTCCACAGCCTTTAAATTCTCTGCTAAAATAATCTGGGGGTTTATTTAAGTAAAATGTTGCAGAAGCTGTGGAAAGGAGTTTATGGAACAAAAAAAGAACAAAAATAAGGGTTAGTGGAAGGGTGATAACAGAGCACTCCCACCCTCTCAGAAAACAAAAGGTTTGTGCATGCCCCCCAAATGTTTTAATCCTAAGAGTGTTTTAATTATTTCAGTGAAAAAGGAAATATCTCTCACAACCTTGTTTCTCATGTAGTATGGTTTTTGTTTCCATCAGGAAGCTGATGGTTTGTATCCTTCCTTGCAGGTGACTTTCAGGCATGTGAATGATTATGTTACTTATGCTTGGGTGGAAGATGATGAAATTTCTTCCAACAAAGACAGCAAACAAGTAAGTCAGTTGTATTTCTTTCTAATGTAGTTTCCCATAGAGTAGCATTGCAGGTCTGTTCCACATCCCCTTCCCATTAAGGGTTCTGTATCCTCTTCCCAGTTGAAGCTAATTTGGAACAATAATACTGTTTAAAATCCCTCTTCCTAATTCTTCCTATTGAATGTTTGATCCCTCTTTAAAAACTGCTGTCAGTTACAAAGCTTTCTAGTAGTGACTGCCTGAAGTGATTTAAACCAAACAAATAAAACTTATTTTGATACAAATTATAAATATCCAAATATACTTATCTGAACAAACAGAAATTGAAATTGGGAACCGTGGCTCCTTGGGACAGGACCAAACCAAGGTGGTGAATTGCTCTGCTGTTGCCACCAGGAGGCAGCTCCACTCCCTCTGCTGCTCTGTGGCTTTGTCCCGTCTCTTAGAACCACTCTCGGTCTCTTCTCCCTTCTCACTGAACCTAGCCAGCTTGCTGACATGGTGGAGGATATTCCTTCTCCTCCCTGATTTAATTTTCAGATGGTTTCCTGAGTTATTTCTGTCCTCATCCGTTTGAGCTTACGTTTTAAAACGTGCTTATAAATAGCAAATACTGATTTTGATGGTGTCCTGAATTGCTTTTTTGTAAACTCCTTTTGCTGTGGAAATTGCTCATTGCCTGTTCTTATTCTTGCCAGGTTTACATGAGTGCTTCAGAAATACCTAAGATGGGAGGAGAATTTTTGCTTTGTTATTATAGCAATAACTTGCAGTCAATAGTTGGCATCAGTGAACCTTTTCAGGTAATACATTTGAAAGCACGGATTAATGTTGATGTGATTTTTTTTTTTTTTTTTAAATTTCTTTTGTTTTTGTATGCATCTGAACATAGCTGTGTTAATCCTTGGGAAGGTGGCAGCAGAAGGAATTTTAAAAAGGATATATCCTGGATAAGAAGAATTTGTTGATGTGTTGAAAGACTGAGTAACTGTTGTGGCATCACCTAGCAGTGAAATAAGACAGGTTTCTCTCTCTCACTGTTCACTTTTGGAACTTCAGGCTCTGTCATGTTAGGTCCCCAGTTTCTGTAAAGATGACAAATCAAGTGCTGCCAAATTCTGGCAGATTGTAGGTGAGCTTTTTGTGCTCCATTTTGTCACTTGCACACAAGTGTTTCCTGGAAATTGTCGCTTGAATTTGGGAAGGATGGGACAGCTGGACTGAAGTTATTTGATTAATAGGCTTTGTTTAATTTCTGTGAGGATGACTTGACCTGCCCAAACAAGATGAACTGACCACACATTGCTGCTTCTACACCAGCACTGTTCTTTCCAGAGTAATTTGGTTTGTGCATAATTTCGATGCTGTCATGGCTGTGCTAATGTGGTGGGGAATCACTGAAATAGGAATTCTGCATTGTTGATGATGAGGATCAAGGGGTTTTAGAAGACTGTGAAACTCCAGTGCCTTAGGGAATACAATAATGAAAGTTCCTGGGCTGGCTGGTATCTCATTCCTATTTTATACTATTATATATTTTTTATATATGTTTTTCTCTGTACGGGTGAGAAACATGGCAGAGTGGAGTATTTGTGTTGTCTCTGAGCTCAGTATCTATCAGAGACTCTGCAGGATTGTTGCCTTTCTTTTTGCATGACATTTAATATTTTTCTGTCACTATAGTGGATTTTTGTTAGATTTTTTAATCTTCTTAATTTTTATCAAGTATGACAGATTCCTTTATATAATGGTATAGATAGTACAGAGCAACATGGTGCTTTTGAATTGTTAATTTGTTATTTATTTTGTCTCTCTCCTAGATTCAGCCTAGCAGAACACGAATAGAAGAGGATCAGCCAGGGGGAGAGAGCAGCTGGCTGCAGAAACCTGACAATCCAGAATCAGGTGGTGATTCTGAAAAAAGAAAGGGCATTTAATGGTCCTGGTTCAGCAGTCAGATGATTCTTTATGTCTTAGTGATTGTAAGCTTTTGCTCTTAGAAGATGGAGTAAGACAGGTAGGATTGTTGCGAAACTTTGTAAGCTCGTAGAAGATAATTTATTGTGGAAATGGATATTTTTATTCTGGGGAGAGTAACTCTCTTGCACTGGATGAGAACTGTAAAAATAGCACTTAAGGAATGCTGTATGTTTTAAGGTGATAGACGTTTCTAATGCCATGATTTAACCTAAGGAAGTTGCAATGTTTAATAGATTTTCAGGCTTGTTCCTTTTTTTTTGTAGAGGATATTTTATTTACGATGCAATATTTACTATGCTGTAACCACTTAATAATTGATTTCCAAATTTTGAGTTTAAATGAAGTTATTTTAAAATTATTTATTAGATACAGCTAGTAAGCTTGTTTTGAAATTTTATTTGACTTTCAAATGTAAGCTAATTACCTTTTGGGAAACACCAGTGACAACAGGTCACATGAAAACAGAATCTTTGGAGTGTGTGAAGTCTCCTTTGGTAGATCCTTTTCCTCATGCCTTACTGAGAGCTCTTTGTAGGATTTTCCATTTCTGATTTTTCCAAATTGAAATACATTTATCAAAATGCACTATTCCTGATTTTTTAAAAATTCTTTTTTTATAAAACGATTAAGCAATTTGCCTATTGCCTTTCTCCCCCTCATTAAAAAAAGAAAAATAAACCCATTTTTATACCAGTCTCTGGCTTGGAGTTAGCCAGGATCCCACAACTTTTGAAGGAAATTGCAGAAATTGAGAAATGCTTTAGCACAGGTGAACAGCCCGTGGTTGATGAAGCATTTGGCATTATCTTTGAAAACTGTAAATCTCTTCAATTTATGGCAATCAGTCTGCAAACTTTCTGTTTTTCTAGAGGTGCTCAGACCTTACTGTATCCTGTGCACTTGAGGGTGGAGATGGAATAAGAAATTTCATGTACCTTTAGGAACCTGAAAGGTAGTTAGCTTCAGAAAGGGTCTTGTTTCTTGACGAGGAAATAGAGATCTTTGGGAAGGAGAGGAAGGGGCACCAACATTCCACAGAATCTCAGACTGCAGTGCTGGAACAGGGCACTTGTGAGTCTCCCATGTTCTATATCCACAGCTCCCTCCCACGTGTGGTGAGCAGAGTTAGGTACTCCTCACTGGCATGGTGGTTTGGGATGGAAAAGAGCAGATTTGGTTCAAGTGGAAGAGCAGAGGATGTTGGGATGTTCATGCTGGAATACTGCTTCAGAACTGAGTGGATTCCTTTTTGCTCTTTTTCTCAAAGCCTTATTTTTTTCAGGGTTGTTTTGAGATAGAAAGTTAACAGCTTGATAGGATATTGGTTTTGCTTCTGTCATTCACTGTATAAAATCTTTTGAGGTCCAGGTGTCTTTGTGTCCTGTTGAAGCTCTGAAATAGGTTTTCTGGTTAGGTAGTTGCAGTGGGGTTTTGGAACACTTGGCCTCTGTAGGTTTTAGTTGCATCTGAGCTTGATGCTTGGTGTTGGGAACTGTTCCCAGTTGTGAGTAGTGAGGGCAGGGTCAGAGGATACTGTGTTCATTGCATGGATTAACACTGCCTTGAGGTTTACAGTTTGTACATTCCTGTTACACTTTGGAACAATATTAGAAACAGTTTTCCCATTTATACTAGTCTCCCAAGATTTATTTTGCACTGAATCTTTCAGATATGTAACTTCTTCTGGCAATTAGGGCATCAGACAAATCCCTATTTTGAATTGCGGTGACTTTTGCAGTTCCTGAGTTGTGCTCTGTTTCTGGTTTCACTCGTGTAACTCTGACCATTCCCCACGCAAGGAGATTCTGTGGAGAGCCCAAACAGCAGTGGGCTTTGAATTCCAGACCACAGCTGGCAATTTACTGTGGACCAAGATCCAGTTTCTTCTAAGCAGGGTGCATCTGCTGGGCAGAAGCAGCTCAGAGGGAGCCATGCAGCCACTTTGCAGGGACAAAACACTCGAGATCCTTTGTGTTTGTGGGAGCTGAGAACCCTCTGTCACTGGACACAGAAGCTGCATTTTGTAAAGTGATCCTTTGAACCACGGGACTTCCCGGGAAATGCCCACAGCAGCTGGGATTGGAACTGCTTGTGTGTAAGGAGGATGCTGCACAGAACTCTGCACTTCTTTCTTCAGTATTATGCACACAGAGGCACTTTTGTTTACTACTGTTACCTATGGTAGCTTTTCAAACTATTCCATGACCTGTAATGATGCAATTTCTGATGAAATTTCTCTTTTCTTAAAAAACACCTTTAATTGGATGTTATAATCACTGGAAATGTTTTTATACTCATGTGTTTTCTTTTCATGTACCTCTAAAATAAATCCTGGCAGTGAAGTGTTGTGCATGGCCTCTGTTCATTTGAGAAGGAACAGACTGGTTTGGGTGGGATTAATTTGTTAACCTTTCTCCAAGGAACTTGTTTTGGTCATGTTTAATTCACAGACACAAAGCATTTTAGAAGGAAACCAGTAAGAACATGTGGTAGGGCTTTGGGCTGCAAAAGAAGGATAAGGACAAATGCTGTTTTTCCTTTGGACAAAGCAGATTCATCTTATTTTTCCCCTATTTCAATGAATCCAGTATTAAATGCTCTTGTGGTTTTGCATTTTCTGTCCCTCTTCCCCACTCAAGGGGTTTTGACATTTTCCTTGTAAAAATGCCCAGACCACTTAAAATTCTTTCTTAAATTTTGACAACAGGTTCTTCTAATTTCACTTTTTCACAGTGAATTTTTCACAGTGTGTTTTGAAGTGTCTTTTTTGTCCTTATGAAAGATTTACCGCGTTATGCTTAGTATTTTAAATTTTCTTATTTTTTAATATAAATTTGCACTTGATTTGCATCTGAGGGTAACTTTTCATAACTCCCTGCTGTTGGAGAATTTATTTTCAAATGGGAATGAAGTTTCCTAAGGAATGTTGTCCAGTCTAGCCTCATTTAACTTCCACCATATTTCTGATTGCTGGCTAACCTCAGGATGTGCAGTGTATCATTGCACACAGATAGTACAGCTCTGTGTAAACAGGAAATATTTCTAAGATGTCTTGCGTGTTTGTGAGACCCTAAAAATACGTTCTGATAAAGACCATTGTTTCTACTACCACTGCTTCCTTCTCTGCTCTTGGACACTGAGTGACACTCAGATGAACTTGTCTTAATTAATATACTGCAGTGGAAAGGCCAGTTGAACAAAGCTGGAATTAGGTTTTCCTTGAGAGAGGAAATGATACCTTTTTTGAGAACTCTGCATGGCTAACAGGAAACTTCCTGTGGCCCTTTCTGCCCCTGGATATAGGGATTGCTGTTTGAAAGTGATTGACATGAAGCAATTCCTATTTAATGCACAGTTACTCTGGAAAATTATCTGCTCAGGAACTGCCCTGAACTTGTCTAAATGCTTTAACTTGAGGAACATCATCCATCTGTGTTTGTACATCCCACCTCCCTGCCTTACAGTGGAACTGTCATCTTCCACTTACAGGGTCTCTGCAGTTAAAAAGAACATTGTGCAACCTAGAAAGCAGCAGGAGAAATCTGTGTGGGAACAGTTGAACACAGGTTGGGAGAATTACTCGAGGTAAACAGTGAAGTGTGGGATGTGGGAATGCAGACTAGTGAGAGGAAATGCAGAGGTGCGGGAAAAATTCAGAAAATACGAATATAGGCACCACAAAAGGACAAAAAACAGAATAGCAAATGTTTTAACCTGCTAACCATGCTCTGAAACTGGCAGTTCTCAAGTACAGACATCATCTCTGGTAGGAAGTGTTTCAGCATCATTTGTTAAATACCAGTTTCACTGTAACTGTGTGGTTTTACTGCTCCGGCTCATCAGAGACCACACTATGCTCCTCTGTGCCCTTTTTTATTTTGTTCTTTCTTTTGAATTCTTTCTCTTCAGCTTCTCTCTACTGTCTTTACCTTTTTTTTTTCCTCTTACCACTCACTTGTAGCCCATTTTCATAAGTATTTTGCACATAATTCTGGTATCTGCATCACAGGAGCCATTCCACTTACACAGCTCTGGTGTTCTGACCTTTGTGATTTCTCTCCGTAGAAAGGGGAGATAAACCAGGCTGGTTATTGCTCCATGTTACTGAGAATAGGGTGGGTTTGTTTGGGGAAGTGACAGTGTTGGGTTTTTTAATGTGATAAAATCTATTTTTTTAAAGTAGAACTCTGTATTGGGAAGTAAGTGCTCAAGGAAACAATTGTTGGACTGGAACAATCGTGTATATAACAGCTAAGGAAGCATAAGAATAATTCCAGATTTGAAACAGAACAGTGACAGGCCCTTTCTTTGCAGTTGCTGAACAGAACTGTTACCTGTATCTGCTCTGGAGTGGCCAGTGCTTGTTAATCTTATTAATTAATCTTGTTAATGCTTTCTTGGCAAGCATTGTTAACTGGAGTTGGTTTGTAGTGGAGCTGAAAATTCAAATTTGGCTCTTCCAAGATGATAGAAGGAATTATCTCCTCGGCAAATCTTAAAATACCTGAAATTTAGGCTGATTTTTTTCCCCCCCAGTCACAGGCAGGATATCTGATATCTTTTTTGGAGGGTGATAGGTCTGGCCACTCCATTAATGGATGGCACGATCATTGTAAAGCTCTGTAATTGCACTTAAACCAGTGTTCACCAGATTCTTTTTCTCCTATTTGTAGGAATTTTCGTGCGGTAACGTGCCAATTAATTTCCTTTGCCATGATTAGTTACCTACTCAAGGACTCAATTAATAATGATTCCGTTCTGCAGCAGTTTGCAGAACTTCCTGTAGTTACCATGGGAGCAATCAGGATTTTCTATTGCTTGCTCTTGGAGGCAAAGATGAAGAATTTTTTCTGCATAAAATCTCTTGGTAGGTTTTTGAAGTCCACCATGGGATTGTTTCGTGCCAACACCTCTGAAACTGCATCCGCAGCGACCTGACTTTTCTGAGCCCTTTGGGACAGAAATGGAACAGCAACAAAGTTGGAGGCAATAAACACAAACATAAATTTAGGCTTCTTGGAACTGTTGTGGCACATTGTAACGAGTGGAAACCAGTCTTGAACTTAATTGTTTCAGCTCACACCTAACACTGGGTATAAATACAGAGGTTCGTCTTTTCCTCTCACATTAGGGCTCCGAACCAAAGGCTGCACTTAGTCGAGGTCGTGTGCTGCTGCTGCACACTGAAATCAGAACTATCCATAAAGAATAGAGGGATTTACTGACTTTCCTTGGCAAAATGGAACTGCAGATTGAACGTATTCCTACAGGAGAAATCATCCGCGTGGTCGGCCGCAAGGCAGAGCGCAAGACTGTGAGCCTAGCTTTTATTGTTCTCTGTCCCCCTCTGGTACTGTTGGTTACACAATAACCAACTTAGATCTGAACTGAGCAACTCCAGGGCAAGAATGGGAGGGTTTGCAAGGCTGGGTGGTCATTGGAGTGACTGTAGCTGGGTTGTGAACAGTTTTATCTCTCTGGAATGAGAAGAATATTAGTAGCAATGAAGCGAGTGGGAGTTTAGAAAATCATTAAAATGTATTTCCTGTAGAAATACTGCAGTGGAGCAAAGTTGGTGTTTGGCCTTGGCTGTATGAATTCTGTCAGAATTCTGGGAGCACTTTCAGACTGCAGAGGATGGGAAAGAGCTTTGGAACAGTTCTTTTGTTCCTCTTCTGTGTTGATTGTGCTGTCACGGGGTTCATGCCCTGAGTGTTTCAGGAAGGTTCACATATGGAAAATTCAGTGGTACAGGGACATATTAACAGACTTTTATAAATATCTCAAGGAACTGACTATTCTGTTAACTTGGGACTTTATTGGCTTGTGTGCAAATGGAAATCCGTGAGCTGATTGTTTCTGGTTTGACACCAACAGTTGAGAAAGACGGTACTTTTCTAAGAATAATTTCAGTTTTCTTGGAATGAATGGCTGTTCCGTGTGTTCTGCTTCAGAATATTTTCTACCTGCATTTGTATAATTTTTAATTAAAGGAGTCTAAAGAAAATGAACTGTTTAAAATTTAAAATGTTTAGAAGTACCTAAATGCAACTGTGAATTTATCTCTCTTTGTCATGGCTATTTAAAACCTGTTTAACAGATCTTCAGCTCTGGTAGAGCCATCTTGTACTGAAGTGCACATCTGTGCATGTTGCTGCTGTTTCCTAGCATTGTCTTTCTAGTGACTAATCTGAAACTCCATCTGAAAATTAGCTGAGACATTTACTGTGTAGTTACACAATTGTCAGGTAGAGTCATTTTACTTCAGAAAAAACCCGAGAGCTCCCTCTGCCTTGTTGGGAGAGGAGACAGTGGCAATTTTGGTGTTCTTTGGTTTTTAGTAAACAGTCCAGGAATGTTACTGACTTATTTGTAGTGACAGTAGGGAACACTGGCAGGACTGGATTGTTGTTCCCAGGGGAAAATGTTCCTTTAAACCTTAGCACGTGCCAGGGTCCTGGGGAAGACATCAAAGAGAGAAAAGGTATTGGTTCAACTTTCTAAAAAGTTTTAAACTCTTATTAACATTCCATGAAATGGTAACTTGCTACTTTGAAAGCAGTGCGTGTCAAGCACTCTTGGTGCTGCATGAATGGCCAGAGAGAGGTGGTTTTTGACGTCCTGTGCTTTAAGAGAAACTTTAAGATACTTTAAACTTCTGCAGGAGTGGCAAGAGCAGAGCTTTACTGTTTCAGCTCAGTGTGGTTCAGGCTGTTGGAGTTCAATGTGCAGAATTTCCTGTGGATCCTGACGAGACTGCCTGGGGTGTTTCACACCTGTGTGGGATGAACCAACCTGCCGCTCACAGCGGATGGCTGCCTGAGCTCGGTGGAATCACTCCACAGCGAACTTCACCCTGCGTCCTTCCCAGGAACGTGCACTTTTGATGACTCCCACAACCAGGCGTCAGCCAGGAGGGGCCGGTAGAATTACCATCGGCGTTCGAGGTTTATCTTGTCCGTCCGGAGCAGACAGGTGCGTTCGCCCTTCGAGGCAAGAGCAACAGCTCGGTGCAGAAGCTGCTCAGCAGGATGCTGCTGCCGCGGACGGTGTAACCAGCGCGGGCCGGGGTGCGAGGCGTGCTCCCGGTGCCGGTGGCGGCGGGGCCGGTGCAGGTGAGGGCGGAGGCAGCGGCCCGCAGCCCGCATGCCCGGCGCTCGGACATGCTCACTAGCGGCNGCTCCCGGCGCTCGGGCACATGGCCGCGGACTGCGGGACGCGCGGGGCGGCGCGGGGGCAGCGGGGGAGGCGCCCCGGGCGGCCGCGGCTCGGCCGTTCTCCCGCAGCCGCCGACCTTCCCGGAAACTCTCCACGTTCTCCACGGAAGGAACAAATGAGCGGGCTAGAGCAGCCGGCATCCTGGCGGCGGCACGGCGTGGCTCCGGCTGCGCGGAGCTGTTGCTCCCTCCCTGGCTCCCGGGCGGTCCGTGACTGCGCTCCGGTAACGCTTCCCTGCGCGCATCCCGCACGCCCTGCCCGGCGCGGGGCGAGCGCTGCTCGCGGGGAGCCCGAGCGGAGCCGCGGCGGGGCCGGGCAGGGTGTGGCGGGCGTGCGGCTGCTCCCGGCTCAGACGTGGCCGTGACACGGCCGGGGCTCCAGGCGCCTTGGCTTGCCCTTGTCAAGACAGGCTTCCTGTACATCCCGAACTTGGCGTTGCAGCTCCGAGCGCTGTTGGGTGTGATCCGCCCTGCTGTGCACAGCACTGGCGTTCACACTGGAAGAATTCTTCCTTCTTTGCCAGTGCTTGCACAGGTGCCTCAAAGCACTTCGTGGAGAAAGCTCGCTGTGTTTAGCCCTCTGTCACAGGTGGAGATGGTCAAACTCTGTAACTTCTCCAGTTCAGACCCCAGGTCTGCATCTCCACTGAGACTCAGGGGTCCCTATCTCTTGTGCTGCTTTCTAGGCCAGTTTTTCCCAGTTCTAATATACCTGGAGTTAATTGCTTTAAGTGACAGTGACTCATGGGAGGAATCTGACTCTGCCTGAATGAACAACTCATTCTAGTAACTTGAATTTTCCAAGTAAGCTGGCTTGAGCTGCATTCTTGTCGTTGGGAGGATTACAGAGGAAAAGCGATTCTGAGATACAATACAGAGATTATTCTGGTATTTAATCTCTCTCTGACAGTTGCTTGGGGCGGAAGGCTCCTCCGGAACTACTTGTAGATGGCAGCTGCTTAGTTTTAAAAAGTGACAAATGAGAAAATTTGCTTGGTTGGTGGGACAAGCCATGAAAACAGAACCACATCTTAGAGTACTTGGGAAGAAAGGCATTTTTCTTTCATCCCCTTTTGGAGCAATAGACAATTACCAGTTGTCAGCACCTTTTCAAAACTTTTAGAAACTGCCTAAGGCTTATGGAACTGATGAGTTCTTAATTTTCACAGTAGGCCCTGGTATGGCAACCACTGTCATAACACTTCAGGAGTTTCAGTTTTGATAATGGATATAATCCTGTGCTTTAGGGAGGGGCTGTGTAAATAGGAATCTTGTGTTCTGCCTGGCAGGGACCAGTGGAGTGCTACACTGAACACATGCTGTCCTAATTTATCATGATACAAAGGATAGATTTATTTTTAAAGAGCAAAAAAAAAGGTGTGAATCATAACACACTAAGGAGTGGGAGATCCCATGTGAGTCAGGATCCACAGTGTGTAATTTCTGTTCTCTTCTGCATAATTAATAGCAAAGAAACTTGTGATTTACAGTACGTCTTCAGGATTTATAATAACTGTAAGAGAACTTACATAGATCCTGACAAAATGAGTCATGCCAGGTAGAAAACTTTTTTTAGTTTTTTTTTTTTTATTTGATCTAAGCCTACTGGAGGAAGGCCAGTAAAAAACTGGGAGCTAAGAATGCTTTATAACATTAAATATAGTGTTTCTTTCTATGAATAAGCTCAAACTCTGTGGATGCCTTTATGCAAAGCTAAGATAGTCTTAGTCTTGTTCAGATATTTGAGATTTTTCTGTTGTTTGTGGTGTCATGTTGCTTATTACTGCATTGGGAACCACATGCTTTCTAGGAACTGGACAAATTCCTCTCCTCCTGTCCAAAGGAACAGTCTGCTCCAAATGCAGGAAAAACAAACTGCAGCAGCTGCCACAGTCCCAGGGCAGTGTATAAAGTACAGCTCCCACTGTCCCTTCCCTTGCTCTTACCTGGCAGGTGTGAATGGTTCCTGCATGTAAAACATTGAGGATCACTGGGCTGCAGCACTTTGCCTCCCAGTTCAAAGGACTAAGGAGTGAGCACTGCTCACAGATAACCAGCAGTGCCTTCTGTAGGAGAAGTGTGGGTTTGGGAAAAGCTGATGTGTTACAGGTGCTGCAGAATAAGAGGGGGAGGGAACTCAAAGCACAGTGGATTTTCCTGGGGCTGGTCTGTCCCACAGCCCTTTGTGAGTGTAACTCAATCACTTGTCCTTTCACACAGGTTACAGAACTGTTTATAAAGGCTGATTTGTGTGTTTCCAAAGTGTTACCGTGGGGAAAACCACCTGTATTGTACTTTGGGTTACCTCTATCAGCGGCAGTCAAACGTGGTTAACTCCTGAGAGCTGATCCAAATCAGAGCTGAGCAGGCCAAACAAACAGGTGATTTGTGTGGAGCAGTTTCCCAGCCCAGCTCTCTGTGTGAGCACAGGAACGTCTGCACAGAGGCAGGAAAGGCTGGCATCAGGTGGGCACTTTGTGCTGGCATAAAATGAGTGCAATTATGGCATGTGTGTGTCTCCTGTCAGGGCTTTTCCTGTGTTAAATGCTGCTTTACTGCTGTGGAACCAGCTCCTGAGTGATGTGGTTGGCTTTGCTATCCCTGGCTTCTACAGAAACCATACATCCACCCTGCTGTCACCTCTGGTGGGTGAGGTTTGCATGCCTTGTCTTCCTCTGAGATTGTAACACGGTTCTTTTACTGCCCGGAGGGAGCCACTTGTGCTGTGCCTCTCTGTGCCTGGATTCAGGGATCTCTCTGCTGGAAAATATCCTGCTCTGCACTTTGTGCCCTCCTCTGCATATTTCTTGTTGATGTATTGTTGGGGTGGGTGGCCAGCTCTTCCCAGAAAGCATTAATAAAGATGTAAGCGGGCAGCACAAGTAAATGTGAAAGGCTAACAAAGCTTGTTATGGCAAAAGGTTTGGAGTGGACAAATCTCAAGTAATTTGTTGCAACTGAGTCATGTTCTGTGGGGGTGGAAATGTTCCTTACAGCCCTGCCCTGCCTTATTTAAATATTTAAACATTTAAATCCAGCAAGGAGCAGCAGGGCCAGTACCTTTTCTGTTGCTATATATCTCCAGTGTGGTCTGTTCTATATTAAATTCCTGTAGTGGAAGGCAGTAAAGGTTAGTATTCAGAACTCCTGTGGCATTCATGCATGCATGGATAACTCTCCCTGGCAGCTTTTTTTCTTTAGGAAAGCACTTGGTCAGGTGCCAATGTCCAGCTTCCCTGGGACACCCTCAACCCTTTAACTGGTGTGGTGACCTTGGGCCAGCCTGGCCACCGCCCTTCCTGTGATTTAGTTCAGCAGCTGATAATAAATGGACGTAGAATTTGACATTTTGGCAGTACCTTTGGCAGTGTTTGCCTTCTGGGCAGTGAGGTCCCAGGGCTAGGAGGTGCAGCAGGCTGCAGTCACTGAAAGCTTTGTCACTGAATGGGCAGTGTCATTGTTGGTGGTGAAGAATGTCGTGTCAAAATGTGTTGTGATATTTGCCAGGAAATGGAGAGTCCATGAATGACTAAAAAGTCCTCCATGACACAGCTGTGATGGCACTCAGCCTGCAGCCTGGGCTCTGCAAGCTAGAGCTGTGCCCTCCAATTTATTTTGGTAATTTCTTTTGAAGGCACTTTTCTAGTAAAATTTCACCACAGAGTTTGCTACGAAAGATGATGAAAGGTCTAGAGGGGAAGTCCTATAAAGAGCAGCTGAGGTCACTTGGTTTGTTCAGCCTGGAGAAGAGGAGGCTGAGGTCAGACCTCATTGGGGGCTGCAACTTCTGCTCTGCGACCAGAGAAAGGAGGAGGGAACAGCTGGAGCTGTGGCAGGGGAGGTTTAGGCTGGATATGAGGAAAAGGTCCTTCCCCCAGAAGGTGCTGGGCACTGCCCAGGCTCCCCAGGGAATGGGCACGGCCCCAAGGCTGCCAGAGCTCTGGGAGCATTTGGACACCACTCCCAGGGATGCTCAGGGTGGGATTGTTGGGGTGTCTGTGCAGGGCCAGGAGTTGGAATGGATGATCCTCGTGGGTCCCTCCAGCTCAGGATATTCTGTGATTTGACTCTGTATTTCCTTTTGGTGTTCTGGTGTCTGACCAGAGATTTCACCCTTGCAAAATGTAACACAGAGGTGGGCTCCTAACCTGAGACAGTGCCCACTGGAAGCTGGAGAACAGCCTTTGGAGTGGGTTTAAGGCTGCAGGGAAACCTTTGTGCCTCAGCAGCTGAGTTTCATTAGGCAGAGTGATGCCGGTGCCTTCTGCCAGCTGACAATCACCAGGTGTATTTGGCCATTTTGCTAATGAAGAGGAGGATTATGGAAGGAGCTGTAATTCAACTAGGGAGCAGTGTTTGTCAGAGGATTTTATTGAGCTCGCAATTGCATTTTTCTTCATTACCATATCCTCAATATTTTATGGTTGTCTTTATGTCTGTTTTCATTGCCACCTGCTGCCTGCTCTGGATGGGATATTCCTGTCCAGGAAAGAATCATCTTTACTTCAGCATTAAAATGACAAACTGAGAACAGAAAAAAGGGTAAACTCAGCTTTCACTCTGCACATATTGTTCGTGGCTGAAGGGTCCAGTTAAGTCAATGTCCAATTATATAATGAAGAGATAGTGATCTGTTTAGCTTTTTAGAAAATTAAATTCCACTGAAACAATATAACTGGGACTATGGAAGTAGGAGGAAAACTATTTTCCATTCTGAAGCAGGCCTTTGTATAGAGTTGGGTTTTTTTAAACTCACTAACAGTAACTAATAACTTGTACATTATACAGCCCACACTGAGTCATTGTTTACTCAGGGAAATGACTTTCAACAGCCAGACTTGTTTGTGAAGTTTAATAACTAAAATATGCAGTTCTGTGCTTTACAAGGCTGCACACTATAATCAACATTTTGGAAAAAACAAAACCCGGTGCTTATTTGCAACACCACACAGCGCTGCATTACAAATGGTGCTTCTGCAGCTCAGGTTTTGATCTGCAGTAAAAGCTGGTGTGGTTTGGAGAGAGGGGAAGATTATTGCACAAATTAGTGTTGGGCTTTTCTAGAGTTTTATTGAACCTTCCAAATTAGAGACCAGGATGCCTTGTTCTGTGTCCACACATCTTGTTTTAAATAACAGGTTGTCCTCCACTCTTAGGACTTCTGGAGTCTGTTTGAAATTGCCTCTTGTGCTTCTTGGGAGGGAAAGCCACACCTTTGCACCAGGAAGCCAGGAACTCTCTCTCTGACAGAACTGGAACTCAGACAGCAAAGCAGATGTTTCTTTTGCCTCGTTTGAGTGAGCACTGGAGTTCAGTTGTGAGCTTTTCTGCCTTTTCCTGACTCATTATCTGCTGTTCTGTGTTAGTGTGGGGTTGTCTCACAGATGTTACAGGAAACTTCCCTTCCCACCCACTACACCCGTAAAGGTTTTAGCAGCAGCCAGGGTTTGTGTTCCTGGTTAGTTTTGGGGTACTGAACAAACAGTGCCAAGTGCAACAGGCAGCAGAGCACCCATCACATTTCTCAAGTTAACCAAGTGTTTCATTTTAAATAGCGTATTCAGAAAGCTTATTTTTGATTTTTCCCAAAATCACAAGCTTTTTTGGACACGATTTTGTTGGAAAATAGAAAGGAAAACTTTGTCTTGTGTGAAAATGAAGGCGAATACAAAATGTGTGACTTGCAAAATCCTCATTTTATTTGTGCATGGATTTGTTTGCTCTTATAAGTGGGGGAGGGGATCAAAAGCAAGTTCTGCAGAGAAGTACAGAGTGTGTTTTTGTGTGTGCCCTACCCTACCACTCTGTGGGAACACAGAGGATATTTAATTTTGCTGATCTTCTGTCCAGAAAGCTCATGGATAGGGCCTGGGAACAGCAGCTTATGGAGCCATCAGCAAAGCTTAGAGCACCCGATTTTTACCATCCCAGAAATTCTCATGTTTTACTTTTATACATCCATTAACACAACTGTACAACGCTGTGATATTCCTAGCAGGATTGGAATTACTGGCAGAGCCACCAGGTTTCCTTGGGAATAAACCGAAGTTGTTCTGACTGCAAAATGTCAGGATGGACATGGGTTATTTCTGGTCAGTTGGGGTGTAGGAAAAGTATGGATGGACATATCAAGGTGAAACATGGTTGTTTGGAAATGGAATTTACAAATTAATTACCTTCGGGGGGTTGAATATTCTGTGCTGGCTGAAGGAGTGGGAGTGTGAGAGAAAACCAGAGGCTGAAAACCTGTGGGAAGCCAAAAGGAAAAGTGGAGGCTGAAAAAGGGGGGGAGACCAATAAGAAAAGCAGAAACTGAAAAGGAGTGGGAGGCCAAAATGGTGTGGGAGGTCAGCAAGGAAAGCAGAGGCCAAAGAGTGGAGGCTGGAGAAGTTTGATGGAGATAAAGGTGTGTGGGAGGCAGAAAAGGTTGTGAGGCCAAAATAAGCCCATATCAGAGATCAGATCGATCTCATTTTGCTCTGATTGGCCTCCACATCCTCCTGAAGAAGTGGACCCACAGACTATTCAGCTGAAGGAAATTAAAGCTCAGCTTTATGGAATAACTTGGGGACAAATGCCCATTGTCCTGGCTCTTGTATTACTTCAGTTGGTGCTGAGTTGCAGCACTTAAAAATTTGGTTTCCAGCAGAAAGCATCTCTGTAAATTGTTTGAATCTTGATTGTAAAAGTAGTGCAGGGGAGCTGTAGTGCTCCCTGTCAGTTCAATACCTTAAAATATTGTCCTTTAAGGTCACCAAAGAGGTGTCTCCTCAAACCACAGAAGAAACAGCACTGTCGTGACTGCTTTTTCAGGGATTTGAGACAGCTAGGAGGAATTTTGGATAATTTATGCACATGCAAAAAGTATTTCCAAACCAGGTGTGTTAAAGTCCCTTAGAACCTCTAAGAAAAACAACCTAATGAAGAATCACAGTGTCTTTTCTCTTTGCCTGATAGAATTAAAGAACACATGGGCTGATGGTTATGAGCCATTTACATATTAGGGTAAAGCTTTCAGATGTTATTTGACTCAAGTATAAACTAATCTGATTTGAGGTTTTTGTGTCTTGATACGAGGAAGAAGCATAAAGGAAGGAGCAAAAAAAAAAAAAGAGCTGCTCTTCCTGGAGACAAAACCAGGGCATGGCTGCTGCTGGCAGGTAGTGAATGTTGGGAGGGGGTGAGGACTTCCCTGCTGCTCTGGCAGACTGGTCATGAGGGCTCCATGTGAAGAGGAAATGTTGCAAGATATGTGGTGTTCTCTATGCAAAAAAAACTTGCACTGTGCAGGAGGCTGTTTGATCTCTCTGTCTTCAAATTGAAACCTGACTGGTTGCCAAGTGTCTGCTCTGAAGTTTCCGGATCTAGGTGGGGACAGGGGAGTTCCAACTGTAACCTGAATGTGAGTGGCAGCTGCTGGGATCCTGCTTGCACTGGGAGGAAAATTCCACGAAGTGGCTCCGTGTAGGATGAGAATGTGAGCTATGTGCAGGCTCACGGCCATGGAACTCAAAAGCTGCGCTCCTGCAAGTGTTTATTTTTTTCTGGAGGCTTCAGTTTAGTTGGCTCTTTGTCACTGAGTGCAGTTTTGCTGGAATGCTGCTTGCCTGCCATCAGAATAGGGAGCACCTGTGAAAGGATTGTGGTGTCACCTGAGAGGAAGAAAATCAGTGTTGCTGCAGGGTGAGTGTACACGTTCTGGAAACAAATCTTTGTACAAGCAAGCTATTGCCTTCCAAGGAAAAATTAGCTTGTGACAGAACTTTTCATTTTGGAAAGGTAAGTTCTGGTGTAAAGGTGTAAAAGTAGCTGTCAGCTGCCTGTTTTGAGCAGTGAATTTCTCTGTGCTGAACTCTTGAAAGTGCTTTTCAGGCCACACTTCCACTGGTCTCAAATTATCTTAATTGCAAACCACTTATCTGAACTGATGAGTAGTTAACACAAATGTGACACAGTGCTCGTTAGAGTAGAAAATCAATCAGTGTTTAGTGTGGGCTGGATTGACATTTGTGGATTGATAGGGGATGGGAAGGTTCATTTGGGTCCATAAATGTCTCGGTGATGAGTGTGTGAAGTGAGCTGCTGTGCTGGCAGCCAAAATCCAGCAGCATCACCCTCGTTCCTAAGGGTAAGTTTTTGCAGTTTTGTGGAGTAGCAGAGCAGTGCTGGGGCGTGGATCCCACATGTGTCAGGTTAGGTGATTTATGGTGCTGCTCCCCTGCTCCTGGAGCACTGCAGCTGACAGGCTCAGCCCCTGGTGGCATTCCTGGGCTCATCCCCGGGGCTGCTGGGGGTGATGCTGACCGTGCATCACTTCTCCAGGGTTTCAGTGCTCAAGGCATGAGTGTGTGCAGAGGGGAGGGGATGAAGCAGCCAGAGAGACTTGGAGCTTCATCCACGTCACTTCCATGAAAGGCCCTTTCTTTATGTATTCCCCCAGTATCCAAGATAAGCTTATACTGAAATCAGTTCTATTTAAAATCATAGAATGGTCTGGGTTGGAAGGGACCTTAAAGATCATCTTGTTCCACCTTCCACTAAACCAGCTTAAATTGGTTTCGCTGTAGTTCTCCACTCCCTGCCTTGTACTTGCATCCATCTGACCCTTTGGTTAACCCTTTGAAACACAGCTGGGAGAGCAGTGATGAAGAAAACGACATTTTCTATTTGTTTAGTTCCCTGAACTGTCTGGTCACAGAGCTGAATGGATCTTAGTCCCAGTCCAGACACAGCTGGGACAGAGGATGTGTCACTGTAACATCAGCTGTCCAGGCCAGCTGACAGCAGCCTGGGACTGCCCTGTGGCACCTCAGAGGGCACTTTCCGTGCCCTTTTCACCTTGGACAAGTGGCTGTAATGTAATGATGTGGGAATGATGGCTTGTGTGGCTGTTCTATTCTTACACTGCTGTGTTTTGATCCATGAAGTCGGTGCTAGTGAGAAGTTTGTTTGCTAGAAGGTTCTGCAGTCACACTGGGGCACTTTTGTGCTCTGATGTGTGGGCTGATTGGCACTAAAACCTCCCAGCATGTGGATGTGGAGCTAGGCCAGCTGTTTGGAACATAAATGGTAATTAGTTGTTTTCTAAATGTTGGCTTTATCAAGGTTTACAAACAGAACAGACGATCTCCACTCCACTGCTCCTAATGAGCATTCCCAAGCTCTAACAGCTCCAGCTCCTGAGCAGTGCAGAAACACCTGCCTGTGGAGTCCTGTGCTGCTGGTGCCCTTTAATGTGCTATCAGATCAGGTAAAGAGAGGCACTGATAAATCCTGCCAGGGTGCACACGCTTGGACACAGAGCCAGGAAAATCTGCTTTCTATTCTGCCTCTTGCCAAAGCATCCTTAGAGTGGCTCGGATCCAAAGCAGGGAGCAGAGGGGTCCAGTTGAGCGCTGGTATCTGGAATATTTTGCTTTCTGCCCCTTCCTAGAGCATTGTTTTCCATGGACGCAGGCTGGGAGAGCCAGTGCACTGAGGGTCTGGAGGGAGGACACCTTACCCGGGTGAGGGTGCAGGGATTCCCACTTTTGCCCAGCTGTAAAGATCCAAAGGACCTTTGAGCCCTGTGGGACTCTAACGAGGCATTTGTGGGGTGTAGTAGGACAAGGTTACTGTGTTGTGCTATCTGAGCATGACGTGAGCGACACATGCAGAAAGGGTAAGGGAGAAGGAATTAATTCTGCTGCCAAAACCTTCCGTGCGAGAGGTCAGATCTGGCTCTGTGCCCACTCCGGGCATACGTGCAGGTTTGTTGCTGTCACACCAGCAGTGGCACACATGGAAACAAAATTTCAGAATGCCATCCTGCAACAGAGACCTCAAGGGGCTATTTCTAGATGGAATGTGGCTCCGTGTGATGTGGTGGACTGTAGCCTCATTGTGAGGGTAGAAAACAACCGAAAGTGGTTTGCACTGAAATTCTTTACGCTGTAGTGGGCAGCTGGATTAAAATGTTTTGGAGCTTTGCTCCTTTTTGATGCCACACCAGCACTGTGGGTGAAGAGGCTTCACAGCCAGCTGTCACCCAGCAGGTGAGCTGGAGTGGGTTAGCACTTGGATAAATGGATTTTGGAATAGTGGGGTTTAGCCTTGCAGCTACCTGCGTGCAGCTTCTCCTGGGACCCATCAGCTGTTGTGGAATTTGTCAGCTCGCCAGACAAGTGTGTGCTGCCTCTCACACACACCAGGAATCCCGGGAACGCAGAGGACTCTGAGATTCCAGTCCTGTATGGCCCTTCCCCTCCTGCTCTAGGGGCTAGTGGAAGCAGGGAGGGAGGTCAGGCTTGAGATCCAAAGTCGGAGGAGAGGAATTTGTGGATGTATAGCAGATAACGCCCATCACTCACTGTGCTTTGCCACTCCCACTGCCCCCTCCCTTGTGGAAAGTCTGATTAAAGCCAGCCGCTCCGCCCTGCCTGTCTGAGCCATACATCCATGCACAAATGCCAGATTCTCTTCATTCCAGGCTGCTGACTTCAAGAAGGACTTGCTCTGACAAGCTGGAAATGAGGGCTGGCAGCTTCGTCTGCAGCTCAAAGGCTTTATCTCTCTTAGACACTCTTCCTAACATTTCCCACAAACACTGCCCTGCTGGTAGGAGCTGTTGCACACACAGGATCCATCAGGCACTTATGAATAAAGCCTTACCTTGTGTAACTCTCCTCAGAACAGGCAGGGAACGCTTCACAAAGCACTTGGCACCGGGCCCACAGCAGAGCTTGCTCTCCTTGTGCTTCAGCCTCATTATCTGGGGAGCAGTGGGAAGGAAGAGTCAGCTCAGCCTTTGATTCTCTTGTCCCCCTACCAAGCACTGGTGTTCTTTCCCCACAGAAATCCTACAGTCCAGCCTTCATCTCCCACTTGGGCTATTTCCATCAGCTGAAAGCTGGTAGCTTTCCATCACCTCCAGCTTCCACAGCATATTCTGATGGTTCTTCACCTCGGCCTCTCTTTCCTCTCTGAACTCCCTCCTTCACTCCTGCCCCACTGCTCCATGACAAGTTCTTTGGCTTCCAGGATTGTCCTGGCTCCAGCAGCAGCCGCTGTTTCCCTGCTGTTGCCTCCCAGCGTTGTTGCCTCACTGCTCCGTGAGGGATGCCAGCTGTGTCCACCTGTTAGGGCTGTTTTGCATGTGCCTTTAAGCCAGCTGCTTCTGCTGCATTTGCAGCCTTGAACTTGGAATATTCATATTCCCTGGCCTATCTCAGTCCATTGATGAACTCAGCCTTCACTAAATGCTTTCCCAGGGTGGAACCTATTTGAGAGATGCAATAATGGTTCTAGAGAACCTGTGTCAGCAATTGCAAGATGGCCAAGCTCTTAGATTGCTGGTTTTTGTTTCAAAATCAGTATTGGAGCAAGTGTCCTTTTACATTCATATATTTAACATGTGAAATGAGATAACCTTAAGCTTGATGCAGTAAGGTGTGCACCCTCGTATAAAAATTTATCATAAATCCAATCTGAGTCATCAGCATGGTTGTGACATGATTTCTGCATCTTTGATGTCATCATCATATTGCTTCAGAAGCAGCTTGTCAGTGTTATTTTAGGTTGTGGAGGGTGTGTAGATGTCTATAGCTTCTAAAAACCATAAGGCCAGTGTCAAATGTCTGCCCAGCACTTCACAGATTGCACAAGTGGCTGGTAGCAGACAAAACTCTTTTTTTTTTGTCTGATTTTTGAGGGAGGACTGTTATCACAGAGCCTTGACTTATGGCCATATAACCAACCCTGCTGAGCAGAAAAAGGATCCCAATGATATCTGCTCCAAATGCTCTCTCCTGACCATGACACTGTGCTTTCTGGACATGGTGTGAAATAAGACTTGTGAAACAAAAGCTCTGATTTCCCTTTATGAAGCTTGATACAGAGCACACAGCTCTGGAGCAGCAGGATATGAGAATTAGAATCATTATTGCAGTGAGGGTTTTGAACAAGAAGCAGGCATGAAGTACCCAAAGCATTTAACCTCTGTGTTGTATTCATCCTGGAGCAAGTGTAATTTAAAGTGGCACCTCTATAATTGATGAAGTATCTTCTACCATTTGTTTAATTACCAGTTTCAGTGTCTAGAAAGCAGCAGATCAATAATTTACAGTGATGAACTTCCCTGTGTCTCTGTTTTTCTACTTCAGCCAGGCAAACAACAGCTCCTGAAACAAACCCTCAAATATTGATGCTTTCCTTTAGGTGATGTAGAAGAGCTTAACCTTTTTTCCTGCCACAGGTGCACTCCAACACCCCTGAAGCTGAGGGCAGAGCACTGACCTTGGCAAGGCAGGGTTAATTTAGGGCTTGCCCTGCATGTTGTATCAGCTCTCAGCTTTTTGCAGCCTCCTCTCATTGTTGGAGAGCGATGAAGGCTGGGCTCCTGTTGTTGCTGTAACAGCAGATGCTGCTGCCCTGGCATTATGAGAGTTGTTAAAACAGAAAATTTAGGCTAATGAAGCAAAGCTGCTGCCTGTGGTTTATATTTATTTCTTACACGATGGGGGTTGATAACAAATGTTGACTTTTCTATGTGAAATACCTATTCTTGAGACTCTTGGATCCTTCTGTCAGGTTGGAGCTAAGATCCCCTCGTGGTCCTGCAGCATCTCCCCAAGGGGAGGTCCTTGATCTCTCCAAGAGGACCTACAGGACCTATGCCTGTCAAATCAGAGGGAAAAAAGTGTTTCCTTCCAAGTGGGATGGGCCTTCAGGCAGTTCCTGTTGTGGTCCTGGCTGTCATGGACAGAGGGCTTTCCTCACAGAGCATCAGAGCGGAAGATGGAAAGACACCCAGCTTGCATGAAATCTCCAAATCCATGCATTTCCAGCAGGATGATGCTTCCCCTTTCCTGCCTCCTGCACTTAGGAGTGCCAGTCCTCATCTTCTGATGGATGCTGTGGGACAGTTGGCATTTCTGTTAATGTCACAACTGTCAATTCCTTCAAGATCTCTCTCCTTTGAGTTGGAGTCACAGCCCAGAAGAAGGTTTTGTTTGTGAAGTAGGTGCAAAGGGTCATGAGGAAGATTCCTGGGCCTGTTGTGTCAGCCTCAGCAGGGTTTGTGCAGTTTTGCAACCACCCAGTGCAGGACTGGGAGTCAATCAGACAGAGAAAGAAAAAGGGTTTGGACCTAACCACAGCTGGGGAATGAATGTTTCCATTCTCTGCACAGAGCCATGTTTATCCAGATGTGGAACACGCATTCCTGAGAACCACAAAGGGATGGACTCCTTGGTTGTTCTTTAGTGTCTTTGTTTCTGATTAAGCTGATGTCTCTGATAATGCAAAAAATTTTGAAAATGCAGAGAGCAGGACAGTGTAGTTCTGAGTGAGCAGGGAGTTGAAACTGTCCTGGAGATGAGATATTCCTTACAATCCAAAGGGGGCTAAGTTGCAAGCCAATGATGTATTTATTTTTTAACATCAGTGTCATTACTGCTTCTTTTATACTAAAAAAATCTTGATTTAAGGTGGTTTTGATCCAAAAGGAATGTCGATTTTAAACTCTTGGAAAACAACATTCTGGATTGTTTGAGTGCAAGCTGATGCAGGTGAATGTGGGATAGCCTTCTGAAATGATGGCTGTGTTTTCCAGGCAGCCTGGAACACTTTTGCCATCATGACAGCAACTCATCATTCCCTGTGGATGTTAAGTGATGATAAATCCATTTTGGGATAAAAAAGATCCACCAAAGCATTAAAGCCTGTTCACCGTGGGCTCTTTGGGGCGCTGGCAGAGCAGTCAGAAGGAGATGACCTCAGCCAGTACCCTTCCTCTGGTGGCTTTTCCCCTCATTTTCAGCAGGAGCAGAGCAGGCAGGGGAAAGGGAAGCAGCTCAGACATCAGCTGCAATATCATCTGCCCACGTGCTCAGCTCAGCTGCCAGCCCCGAGCCTGACACGCTGCCAGGGCCAGTCTCACTGCCTGGCTCCTCTCCTTCCGTCTGCCTCTGGAAGCTGCTCAGGCCCTTCCTTTGAGCACAATCTGGAATTTCTACAGCTCATCCGATATTCTTATTTTGGGTTCATGATCTAGTTGTTGAAACTCTTCCCTTAAACTTTTCATAGGGGGCTTGTGCCATCGCAATCGATGGAGAGTGCTCTTTGTTCCCTTACAAAGGAGGGTTTGAAAGAAGTTCAGTATCATGTGTGTCACTAATAGTTTTGTTAGACTTATTTATAACTTTTCACTGCCCCAAAATAACTGCCTGCCTTAGGCCAACAAAGTCAGTTTGGAACAGAGGAGAGAAAAAAAAAAAAGTGGTGGTGGAAGTACAAATTGTGCCTGTAAACTCTTCACTTATAAATCATCAAATTAGAAACTGCTCCACTTGTCTGAATGTCCAAAGCATTGAATGTGCTCACAGAACTCCACTTGGGAACTTGGAGTTTACTACAGGATTGCTAGGTTTGCTTTAAAGGAGGGTCACACCCAGAAGGAAAATAAGAAGTTGTTACTCCCAGGTATCACCCAGCACTTGCAGGTTGCTGACTTGGCTTTTTTCCCTTAGGAACCCGTGGATATTGCATGGAACAATCCTATGGCAGATGCAATTGTACCAATACAAAATGTTGCCCATAGCAACATATCCCTGTGTTTCGGGTACAAATGATACTGAAATCCCAGATATTACACTGATATAAACATCTTTATCCTACTATAAACTGTCCATACTAAGGGATTTTGCTCTTACAGTAACAGTAGAGGGGGGTAGGGTTAGTTATGTGTTGGGGCATCACTCGTGTACAAAGTAGTTTATAAAAAAATCCAAATTTAAGGAAATATGTTCCCCATCTGAGCCTCTCTCCTGTGCTTTTCAGGAAAGTTTTAGTCATTTGACCTTTATTCTTCTGACTTTGGAAGCTTGAATATACTCATAAAATCTAGATATTACCTATGCTCCAGTCTCCACATAACAGAAAAGTTCATGGCTTTGAAAACAAATTAGGAATTCCACGACAGCTTTATTCAGGCTTTATGAAAAGGAAAAGCTCTGTGCTGCCTTAAAAGAAACAATTTCATTTGGCTGTTTTGGAAAGAGGTATTTCCTTTTTAAACTGTTTTTCACAGTACCAATGATCTGATTTTGGGTGTGGTTTGTTTTAATGCAAAGCTACACTGATGAAAGTTGTCAATTAAAAGAGAAAAGGACAGGAGAGGTCAGTCAAGTTTAATTGTTTCCTATAAAGCAGTCTGATATAGTATTTGGGTTTGCTATTTGGATTTCTGTAAAATGATGTGTGTTGGCACAGTTAAGAATGATGGCTTTCAGGTAGCCTTCCTTAGGTTTCAGGTTTAACCAACTAAAGAAAATAAAGCAAGTTAAACTTTCTGTTTTAGTGCTGGCAGTTCTAAACAGACAATTCCTGTATTTAGAGAAGAATTTTGCAATCATTGGGGGCACAGGGGAGGCTTGGGATCCTGTCAATACAGCATTAATAGGGGTGGTTGAACTCTGCTTTCAGACTCTCAGTCTCATACCTGTGATTCTTCTCACTTTTTCGAGCCAAGACAAATATCTTATTTCTCCTGGACCTGACTTTGAAACTGAGCAAACAACTTAGTGACTGCATCCTTGGAGCTGGTATGAAAAATAAACAGGGAATACAACAGTGTTAGGGTCCAGGCTTACAGCTGAGACTTTGTACTGACTTAAATCCACAGGGAGCTCACTCCCAAAAATGTTTTTTCCAAATTTAACTTCCAGATGCCACTGACCACAAGCCATACCAGCAGAAGCCATCTTGCTGAATTGCTTTATAATTGTTATGGAGCAAGTCTTACACGAGAAAAGAGGCACAATAGCATTTAAAATAAGAGCTTTTTGTAGCTGTTTTTCTCTTAGAGTCATAACCACTTGTGTTTCCCAGCTCTGAAAAACCTGCCTGTTGCATGCACTCATTTTCCCCCTTGTTGTGCACTCAAGGATGGGGAAGTATTTAACAGGACAAAAATTAAAGGTCAGGCTAAAAATCCTCAGAAATCACGATGTTCCTAAAGATAAAGTCCAACGTGAGACATCCTCTTGGCACAGAGCTGCTGCGTGCCCTGGGAAGCTTTGAGTGCACGCCCTTTTCTGGCCAGGTGCTGTGGGGACAAGGGCCAGGTACGAGCAGCTGCTGAGATCCTGGTGACACTGCAGGAATCCTGTGGAACAGAGTGGGGATTTGGGAATAACTGGGAATCTCAGCCGTGTTTTCATGGGGATGTGAAGCTCCTGATGCTGTGATGCAGAGAGAGCTCTGCTGTCAAACTTTACCATCAATGACCCTTTCACAAGGGTGGCCTGGGTTGGGTTTTTTTTTTTTTTTAAGGCTCTCATCCTAAATTTGCTGTGGCAAACTGACCCCTGCAGCTCAAGGAGGTCTCACCAGCTGCCAGGAAAACGTTGGCTGGGATTTGGCCTCACGTTCCCCTGGAAGCTGTGTCATTCTGCAGGGGCTGAGGGAAGAGACATCGGATGTGGCAGGGCTACAGACACAGAGTTGTTTGTACATTCTGTCACAAACATCTCTTGCTGTCAGGGAGAAAAAAAAAAAAAACCAAAACCCCAAAACTCTGGGTGATAAATCTGTCTAGCAATTTATATTGTGCTCGTTTCCGTGGCTGTGTCAGGCTGTGTTTGCTCAGCAAGCTGCCCTGCACTGGGAGCTGGGAGCTCCTGGCCTCATCCAAAGACAAAGCAGAGATGGAAAGATACCCCTCACTGGGGATCACAGGGAAACGTTCCAGTTCTGTCACTTTACCCAAACGAGGCCTTTGTGAGCATTGTTGTAGGAACTCCCTTTCATTTCTATAAGAAGAAGGAAAATCTGTCCTTAACAGGGCTCGCAGGTTTGTGTCTGCTGAGGGGATGGGGAGAAGTGTGTGTTGGAGCTACAGCTCCACACCAGAGCCTCTGGCAGCTCTGCTGGGAGTGCACAGCTGCCTGGAGCTGCTGAAACTCCTGGCCTAGGAGACATCAATTCCTGCAATTTTGTGGGAACGCTGCAAAAATGAACTTAAATGGTGCCCAGTGTCTTTGCTGTTTAAACCAAGATGAGAAAGAGAACTGTCCAGTTCATAAAACACAGCAGCAAACTTGTGCTCCTTGGATCTGAAGGGCAGGAAGGCTCTTCTCAGCCTGCCCTCTGCATCAGCACTGCCCATGTTGTGCTTTAGGATGTGGTTGTGTCTTTTCCTGCCCTTTCCCAATCAGAGACCAGCTCAGCTTTGCTTTGCAGGTGTTACTTTGTAGATTTAAAAGTCTATTCTGTCTTTTTCCTGCTGTGGGGAAAAGCAAGGGCATGATAGAAGGACAGAGCAGCTCTAATTTGTCCATTTAGTTGCTATTTTGGGCTGCAGGACAGGACCCTGCTCAGCAGAGGAGTCACAGGTGGAATTCTGTCCCTCTGTGTGGAGGGGAGCCGGGAATGTGCTGCCTTCCCCTGATGTGTGAGCAGCCTGGTGTGTCCCTCCTCAGTATTGCTGTACATCCTTCTCCTCCTGACTGCAAACAGTTTAGTGCTGATCTGGCCTTATATAGTAATTCCCTATTATTAGAAACATTTCCTTGGGATCTTGCTCAGGGAGTAGCAGAGGGAAATCCTGTTTCCTTCATCTAACTTGCAGGCGAAGCACCCAGTGCTCACTCTTTCCTTATCTTGTGTGGATGGAACAAGAAGTTTTTGTTGTGATATGCTTTCCAGCCTTAAGCCCTTTCTAACACTGAGCCTCTTTTCAGAAATGCAGGAAAAGAAACGTGAAGGAATAGGAACTGTCAGTCAGCAGTGTGAGCTGCAAAGTTTTGTCTGCAGCCTGTGCGTTCCCTGTTCTTTTTCGTCGTGTTTTCCTCACTCAGATTCAGTCCTTCCTTTGGAAAACCAACTCTCTGTTTTGTGCTGGACTGTGTGAAAAGTTTTGTGATTGTGCTGGGATGTTTCACCTGAGGGTGCCGGGGATGGGCAGCCAGCCAATGGCTGTGTTAAAAAAGAGGAAGAACTTTAAATTAAGGAAGGAGAAGTTTTTGTTCTGCGTGCGACGAGAATGAGTTTTTAAAGGCGAGACTGGTCACTGGAAGCACCGAGATATGCACAGGCTTTGAACACTTCATTTTTCCTGTGAAAACATTTTTTCCCCTTAAAAGGAAGATGTAGGTCCTGCCACTGGGAGTGACTGTTTGGAAAGTCAGTCGGGAGGAATGCACATCAGCTGAACTGAGTCAGGCTGTTTGTATTACCAGCTCCCTCCAAACCCTGTCCCTGCCACAGGGAGCTGCTTAAAATGATTGTGTCAGAGCAGGGCCAGAGCAATCACAGGGAATTAACTGTTGGGTTTAAACTCTGTTGTTGGAGTCAGTGCAACAATTGCTGTTGGGATCGGAGTGTGTTTGTAAAATCAGGGAAACCCTGATGGGGCCGCAGCGCCCGTGAGCGGAGCAGCCACGGGCATGAGACAAACTGGCATCACATGAAGGGCATCTGGTCATTAGAAAGTGGGACTTTGTTCTGATGGCCACTGTCAAAGGCAGCCAGCCATTTCTGTCTCACTGGTTCAGCAGAAAGCAACAACAAGGAAAATTTATCTTAATTTGTTAGATTAACCCAGTTTCTGTTTTCACTCACGTCACAGCCCCAGAATTATTGTGTGTGTGCGGGAGCCATAACTAAATACAAGCCCATCATATGTGCTTTTTAATCCATCGCCAGGGGCATCAAAACAGGGAACAGCACTGCCAGAGAAAGTGTAGGAATCCAAGGAGACGTGTGCATCTCCATTTTTTGTAATATTCCTTTTTTTTTCCTATTTATTTGTGAAAGACTGAGCTTGGGAAGAAAAGAAGTTTGGTGTTCTCACTGACGAAGCTTTCTTGGAGCAAACAAAACCAGTATTGACAGTTTTAGGCATTACAAAGCATAAATTAGAATCCAAAATAATAATCTAAATATTCTTTGTCTTCTGGTTTTTGAACCCTTTTGGCCGCACCTCACTATTTTTAAGGTTTTGTCTGTAACCCTGCAGACACCTTCACACAGAATGGGATCACACAGTCAACCTGTGATGTCATGAAGTTTGCAGTAAAATGAAGGAGCTTTCATCATCTTGAGGCACCTTTTGAGTGAGTATAACGAGCTTTTGGTTTAACCTTTCTTAGGTGTGCAGTTTCATGACTGAGCAGGAATGTTGTGTCTCCAGGGGCCGATGTCCTGTGTTCAAACCTCTGCTCCTGACTAGTTTGGAGCACTCTTGGAAGGGGGAAAGGAGATGAACTAATCCAAAAACTGGGTAGAAAAGAGACAATTCTTAGCAGAACTAATGATAAAGGGAGGAGATTCTGCCTTGTTATCAAAGCTGTTCCAATATTTAGCTTTGGCTCTTTGGCAGGGCATTGATTTATCATTATCCTGCAGTTAAATGTTCATCCTCTGCTGGACATAGGGTGTTTTTCCTAAGCAGTGGGACAAATGTCCCTCAGAACCCTCAGTTTCAGCTATAGGGTGTTTTAGGAATGTGAGGCATTTAAATCAGTTTCAGATCAGGATAATCTGTACAGCAGAACACATGTGACAGGTTAAAGACATTTCTATTTTTTGATTAAGACGTTCCTCTGACCTGCGAGAGGAAGGGCTCTCAAATTCCTGGCCTGTTTAGGGTGGTTTCTTTCCCATGGTATTTTTGCCAAGTGCTTTCTAATTATGGAATGTATCTTATTTTGTAGTTCTTTTGCAAGGCAGAAATAACGAATATTATAAAAATCCAGAAGGAAGACACGTACTGACAGATGAACTTGACACCTTTTGGAATAACATAGATGTGACCCACGTTGATTTTTGAACAGCATAAACCCAAGGCAGCATCTTGTACCTCCAGATTTACATTTTGCAGTGGAATCTGCACAGCAGAGAGGAACACTGCTTTGCTGATGGTGTTTTCATGGGGCCAAACTCTTTATTTTTTCAGCAGAGCCACTACTTGCGGGTGTAGCTTAGCGAGTCACGCTCGGCTCTGCGAGCCTGTCGGAGCAGGGCTGACAGGAAAGGTTTCCAGTCCCCTTGCTTTGAATGTGAAATTGTATGCAGGGAATCAGCTGCTTATCTCCAATGAGCAGAGCAATCCCAGTGCTCTAATCCAGGCTTTATATGAGTCACTTCTAACTGGTGAGGCCTGGAAAACTTGATTCATCCCTCGGCCTGTAGTTGCCTGTTGTAGTGAGCCAGACCTTGCCAGCCATCCTCAGCAATCACAGACAAGGGCTGGGCTCTGCTGCTGGAAAGGAAGAGTCTGGTTTTATCACCTTCATAATCCAGGATCAAGATCTTATAAAGTAAAATTATCTCTGCTTTCCAACTTTTTTTTTTTCCTCCCCTAATTTAGGCTAACCCACATGTAGGAGTGTTTTCCTCGCCAGCAAAAGTTGGGCAGTAGTTTGGCTGCAGAAAAAAAGCATTTTGAGTAAAGGTCTTTCCAGTGAATAAATAAATAAAAGGGTTCTCCTGCATGAAAAAAAACCCAAGGGAAATGTGTAAAAAATGTACTTTTAAGTGTTGGGCTGTTGTGTATTTCTCTTATGTGGCATTTTCAGTGATGAGATGTGATCTGAGAAGTGTCAGGAGGTGTAAACCAGGGGAAAGGTGAGGTTGTTTATGTGAAAATAACTCTGCTAATACTTGAATTTGTCACAGGAGTTTTCCTGACTCTGTTTGGTTACAATTAGACTGGTTTGAGGAGTGCTGGTGGAGCACTGACATTCTCCTCCTGAAGAATCAGAGTCGCCAGGCCACAGCTTTAATTAAGCTTGGAAAACTCCTGGCTCAGGGCTCAGTGTTGTGTTTCAGTAATGGCTAATGTGGCTCAGTTTGGGAAATGGAGTTTATATTTTGGGAAATGGAGTTTATATTACCTTTGATCTTACCTGTGCACAGGAGAGGGGCTTGGAGCAGTGTCCATTTCCTTCAGTGACAGCCCAAAGTTAAACCCACCTCTGAGCCACATCCTAAAGCTGCTGCCGTTAAAAATTCACCCAGCTGAGATAAGAAACGAATGAAAGTCCTGCCAAGCAGAGTTGTGCAAGAACCACAAATAATGTTCAAAATGGAGTCTGAGAGGGCAGAGGAACTGTGGCACCGGCATGCTCTCAGCAGCCCAGCTCCATCCCAAATCCTTGGCATGTTGTGCCTGTGCCGAGTGAGATCCAGCGCGGCCGGGATCTCTGGGATCGCTGCCTTGGGCCACAGCTAATTAGAGGGGAGTGCTGCACCCAGCCACTGACAACATCTGCTACGTGTGTTTGCTTTTAAATAGCCTCCCCTCTGAGGAGGTGGAAGCTTTTGAGCTTTTTGCTCTAAATCTTTTTACTTCAGAGCTTGGCTTTACCCTTCCTGTGACAGAATTTGTGAAGGATGTGTTTTGAGAAGAGGGGAAAAAACAAAACAAACAAATAAAAAACCCTTTAAGCAGAGCTGAGTGCAGAAAGTGACAATCATGAAACATCAGCAGCTGAGCTTGGGAATCATCCCATGGCTCTGCATGTTCAATGCTTACAGAATCTTCCTGACAGCCCATACTGTGAATTATCTGAGATAGCTGAGGGGTGGCGTCCTCTGTAACAGATTTATATCTCTATTTGCACTATCCATAACTCATTTTAGGATGGATGCACAGCTTAGTCCATTGAGGAACAAAATAATTAATAGAATCATAGAACAATTTTAGATTGGATAAAACTTGTGGAGATCTCTGGTCCAAGCTCACTTCCAGGCAGGACCAATTTAGATCAGGTCACTCAGGCATTGTCTGGTTGAGTTTTAAATATCTCCAAGGCTGGAGTTTCACAACTTCTTGGGCCCCCTGTTCCAGTATTTGACAGCTCTCAGTGGGAAAAAAATTTCCCAATAACCCATTGGAATTTCCCTTCTTCCAGCTTGTGCCCATTGTCTCTTGTCCTCTCACTTTCCCCCTGATGCTAGTGAAGGCTGTATGATATTTTTGTCAGAATTTCCTTATTTCAGGGACGTGGGTGGGAAATGAGGGGGGGTTTTCACACTCTTGGTGTAGCAGTGGCCATAAATAATTTTCTGTGAAATAATTTTACCAGAACACTGATGAGCTCAGAGACAGCAAAATGTGCAACTTCTGCTTGCAGGGGCTGGGGACTGAGGGCAGCGGTGGCTTCACTGTGTCCTGTAGAAGGCTCTTACGTGGTAGTGCAGGTGATTTTGTAATGAGGACCTCAGAACTTCCATGTGAAGTGGGTGTTTTGGTGCTGGATGCCTCCAAATGAATCTGGAATAAAACACTGCTGAGCCAGGTTGGACAGGGCTTGGTGATATTGGGAATAGGTAAAATTTAAGGTCTAATCCAGACCATTCTGTGGTTCTAAGTCCTTGTGAAGGCAAACTGCATCCAACCCTGGACTCTTTGTGGCCCTCTGATTTTCTCAGGAGGTGATTCCAAGTGTAATGTCAGTGCCGGGATTGGGATTGTGTGTTTGCTGTGTTTGGGGTGAGCAGGGAGTGCCTTTGGGGGAGCCCTGTCCATGCTGCTGTTCCAGGACAATAACTCGCTGTCCCAGAGCTCATCCCTTCCTGTCTGCTGGCTGTGGTTTGTGTGCTGGGCTCGGCCCCAGCTTTTCCAGCGCCTGGGATTACTTTTCTTTCCGTTTTTCCCTGTCACTGGGCAGCGGGAACTTCGCAGGCAGAGCGCAGCTGAGTTCCCCGGCACTGCCTCTCCTCGCTGGGAGGGGAATTCTCCTCCTTGGAAAACGCCCTCTCCAGATGCTCCAGTAGGAGCTGGTGGGAGGGAGGGAGTTCTGACTGCGCTGAAAATGCCATGAAAAAAAAAAATAAAAAAAAAAAAAAATAAGGCAACTGACAGAAGAGAGAACTTGTCCTCAGATCGCTGCTTTTTGCAGCGGCGCAAGCGAAGGCTCTGCGAGGGCTGCGGGAGCTGGCAGGAGGCAGAGATGAAGTTCAGAGGCGGGGTAAGGTTTATTTAACTCCTTTGGTGGCTTTGCAGCTCTCAGACATGTGTCTGGTCTCAGCAGAAGAGAGGAGAGACGTTTTCGGGGTTTCAGCAGGAAAGTGAAATGCTTTGAGAAAGATCCCTTCGTTGCAAAGTTATGTAAAAGGGGTTGAAACTGGATAAAAATCCAGGGAATACCTGTTTGGAGGAGGAAGCCAAGGTGGGAGCTGAGAAGGTGGGAAGAGAGGGGGAAAGCTGTGCTCTGCTTTAGGAGGGAAGAAAGGGTGGAGCTTTCACTTGGGACAAGATGTGAAGGGACCGTGAAGGGACTTTGCTCCTGTCCTTCCCAGGGCTTGTGTCTCCATTCTGCCATCCCAGGGAATGGCAGGGAGTACCTGCTCAGGGATTCATTGCCACTCGGTTCCTCCAGGCTGTCTTTAGTGTAGGAAAACTTTGTCCATGTTTTAGCAGCAGCCAGAACGCCTGGCCCTGCGTCCTGCACGGCAGGACAACCCCGAAACTTGGGAAAAGGAGTTTGTGGCAAAAAGGACTGGGATTGTCACCTGGAAAAAGAGATGAGTAGGAGAGGAGGGAAAAAAAATAACAGCAGTGCCACAGAGAACACAGAGCTCCTTTTTCTGTGTTGTAGCACAGGAACAGGGACACTGAGTTAAGCTAAAAGTTGCCAAAGAGATGCAAAGATTATTTTCATACAATGAATAATTGGGCCACGGAATTCACTGACTCTGGAAGAAGTTGAGGTCAGGAGTGAGGGAGTGTTATAAAAAAGCGTGGGGGCTTTTGACTGGATAAGAATGCTCAAGGCTTTAATTGGTAAAGTGACCAAATTTAGGAAGAGAAGGACTGAAAACGTCACGTCTGTAGATTTGAGCAATTCTCTGTGGCAGAAGAGTTAACATGGGGCTGGTGCATCCCATACCTGCTCAATCCAGACATCTTTGCATGTTTTCCCAAATATTCTGGTGCTGACCACTGAGAGGGTGATGAAGGGAAGGGCAGAGCCTGTGGAGAACCTGCTGAGTCCTTCCCTGTGGAAGTGGAGGTGACAGGGTTTGAGCGGCTGTTTCTGCTGGTATGTGGGGTGCTGGGGCCAGCTCCCCTGCACAGCTGTGAGCCCAGAGGAAGGTTGTCAGAGGTGGTGGGTGACAGTGTGACAGGCAGAGGTGCTGTCTGGGGTGGTGCTCCGTGTTCTCCGAGAGAACTGTGGGTGTGGAAGTGCCCTTCGCATGCCCTGGGAATGCTCTGGAGTTGTCTTTGGAAAGTTTGACTCTCTTGGAGAGACACAGTGGCCTGAGAGGGCTGTGTGGGGGTGTGGAATGCAGTGGGGAAGGGCTGGCAGTGGGGCTGGGACACCAGCAGGGCCGGGCATCCCCAGGGCAGTGCAGCAGGAACGGGGCACAGGGGGCACAGGCCTGGCTCTTAATGTTTGAATTTCTGCCACCCTTCACCTGCTCATCTGGAAATCAGCACCAAAACTCACTTGAAGGGGCAGCAAGCTGAGGTTTTGCCTTTTATTAATGCCTTTTTTAAATGCCTTTTTTCAATCTCTGTCCTCTGAAGCTGCTGTGGGATGCCCAGGCCTGTGGGCACAGCTCTCCTGAGCAAGCTGCCACCAGCAACATCTTTTAACCAGCAGCAGCCTGTGCCATCTGTTCAGGAGTAAAAATGTCAGCTCCCTAAATATAGAAATTCTGTGTATTTACTTTTCCAGCCCTGGTGATCTTTCTGGTTTGCCTAGTTCATTTTTCTTGCTGCCCTTTTATATTTAGCCTGTTGATTGAAGTATCATTACCCCTCTTAAGGGTAAACATTTTTCCTGTCCTTCAAATCAGTGCTAATTGCTTATTTCCTTACTCATCCCCCCACAAAGTAAAATCTAGAAGGTACAATTATGTTATAAACATTGAACAAATAATATTATCTGCTTATTACCCGTGTTTCAATTTATCTCTACTCAAAGTATGGAAAACTTCAAAATAATTACTTTACAAGAATTAGTCAAGGACGTAGCATTTCTATCTCTTTAATGTGATTTTTTTGAATAGTGTATTTTGGAGTTGCATCCTTCCATCTGGTTTAGGATGGGAAGTATCAGAGGGAGAACCAAGTTCTGAGCTCCCTGACTCCAGACATTCCATTGTTGGTGATGTATTAGTCTAAAAGAAGCAAGAATAAAAAGTAATTCTAAGAAATGGTCCTTGAGAGGCAGCTGCAAGTTCAAGTTGTTCCCTCCAACTCTGCTGGTCTGGGTCACCAGAGTTGTCACCTGGTTTTGATCCCCATCCACCTGACAGCTCTGATTTTCCCAAGTTGTCTTTTGGGAAATCACTTCATTGGCCTTATCTTATTAAAAGCAAAATAAAACATTTCCGTCTGTTATTTAATTTTTTTTAACTAAACAAGCCAAGTATGTGTTTTATCAATTATTATCTCAGCTCAGGTGGCTTCAGACAAATCCATGTGCTTGGATGCAGGGGATTTTTATGGAAAACATGGAACTGCCTCTCAGGGAACCTTCTTTCCAACCCAGCTGTTGACTAACAGAGAGAGTTGTGTCCAAAATGTGCAGCTGATTTTCAGCGTGGCAGGAGGGAGGAGGATCCTGAGTGGCTGCACTTCAGGCTGTCAGGGATTTGCTGGCAGAATCCCTGATTCTGGTCCACCTCCATCGTCATTATTTCTTTCTCCGTGCAAAAGGCAAGAGGAGCTTTCCCATTCTGCGCCTTGGGAATTGAGGCCTTGGACACAACAGCTGATTTTTGTCTGCTCTGCTGTCCAGCCCACGTTGTGTCCAAGCCCTTTCCCAGGCTGTAGAATGGAGTAGAAATCAAAGGAATTTTTTTTCCCCTTCCTGCAGCTTTGGCATGACAGTGAGGAATGTCCAACTATCCACGAGACAAATGTTTTTCAGCTGCCACCTCCCCACGAGAAGTTCGTTCTTGGTTCAGGCTTGCATTGTCTTCCAGAATCTAATCTGAATTTCCCTTCCCACTCACATTTGGTTCTGGCCTGTTCTTCCGTTCCCGGCTTTGTAACTATTCCTGGAGCCTGCAGATCAATCATCTTGCACTTGATACCAAGATAAAGGTGCCTGCCTCTTCCCAGATGGAACCACTTCCTGGGGTTGTTCCAGTGAGTCTCCTGAGTGGATACAACCCAATCTGTAAAAATACATTGCCAGGAGAAAATATTGAAAGATGCATTTTTTTAGACGTTGAAGCAGAAATTCTGTTTACGTTGTGACTTTTCCTTTCTAAATCTGTTAGGGATTTTCCCTGCTCCATACAAGACCATTCCCTTTGAGAACTCCAGGTGTTTTCTCATGGATGCTCCAGGAAGGAGTGGGAGTTGCTGGTGCTGCCTGTTCCCTCAGTGTCTGGAATTGCTGTGCCAGCACCAACCATTCCAGCACCCCTCTGGGAAAATCAAGCCTGGGAATGAGTCCTTGCTCCATGCTGGGTATTCCATGGCCATGGAGCAGCTGAGGGACAAATCCAGGGGGAGTTTCTTGCTCTGCTCACATCAGCCCCAAACCCCTGTGCTCATGGCAGAGCTGCCCTTCCATCTTCCAGCACAAATTCCCCCAAAGTGCTCAGCCTGGCTGACTCAAATCCTTTGGATTTTGCTGCGCAGAGCAAAAGGCCCTGTTTTTCATTTCTGAGGTGTATTAGTTCTCCGTGTCCTAAGCAGAGGAAAAACTTTATCATGCTTTGGCATTAAGCAGAGTTTAAAGGAAAAATATGTGTTTACACCTTCACAACCCCGTGTCAGCGATTTCCCAGTTCACTTTAGGAAACTCCTTGGTACAGTTCTGAGTGGTTTTGTACTCCCAGGAGCTTGGAGGTATTTTCTGGTCTTGTTGACTCTTGTATGAACACAAAGAAAAGCTGGAACCCCAGCCAATGTAAACCTGGCTCTGCAGGCTGCATTCAGCAACCAATTTACACCAGCAGAAAGTCCTTCCCAAAATTCAATCCCAGGGCAGAAAAAGCCATGTGGAAGCAGTGCTGTGGTGGTGATTGCACTGGCCTGGTCCCCACCGTTCCGGAGTGGCTTTTCCCTTCCTGGCCTCGAGCCACTGTTGTGCTCAGGGCTCTGGAGAAGACATTAAAAGCCAAGAGTGGGTTAAAACAGTGTGGGAATGAGTCCCTGGGACCTGCTCCATGGGGTGGCTTTGGGAAACGTGGTGGCAGAAGTCACTTTGTGCACTCTGAAATGGGAGTGAGCCTCAGGACAGCGGGTTCAGCACGGGATGAAAGGGGAGAGGAGGCACAGGCACTCCTGAGCCCACGGGCACCGAGATCACATGGAGATTGCTCAGATTTTTGCAATTCCCTGTTTGCAGCCTGTGCTGGGCGTGGCATTTGGTGTCTCCATCCTACAAAGGTTGGGATCCTCTTGATCTTTTGATCCCTATAAGGTGGACGTGGTGGAGCTGACCTTGGGCACCTGTGCTCCCTTTCCTCCTTCCCCTGGGCCTGACACTCTCCCAGTCCCACAGGGAGGTGATTTAGCTCAAAACCTGGAGAGAAAACCACCAAATTCTTTTTTCCTGGTCTTTGTTTTGCTGATTGAGTTGCACTGGTTTGGTTTAGAGGTGTTACCTGGTGCCAGGGAGGCAGCAAAGCCTGGAGGAGGGATTTGGTGCTGAGCTTTAGGCTAAACCCTACGTGCCTCTTAGGTGGTCGTTTCCCAACATTTAAAGCCATCAGGAGCTGGCCCTGCTGCTGAATCCTTGCTCCTCCCTGACCCTGCTGTGGTTCCCCATCACTGTGTCCTTGGCCATTGTCATTACATGTGGGACCAGTGTGGGTAAATGACCTGGATTAAAACAATAAAAGAATCTGAGTTTGTTTTAATCCCTGTCAGATTTCCAGTGTGGTTTATTGCACAAGTCCTGGGCCACAGGCACACTGCTTTAATGGTTAATTAGCTCCACTGTACGACATTTAACCCCCCAGACTGGGTTTTCTAGCATCAATTTACAGCCACCAGATCTGGTGTCTGCCTGCTAACAGAAAATCACCAACATTTTAGTTCTTTTCATTTATTCAGCGCCTTACTGCCACACTCATCATTCAGTAGAAACATATGGTCATCACTGCGATTATTCTTTCTTAAGTAGTGTCTTCCCTCCCCACTTCCTTCCTTCTGCATGACTCTTCTGTTTCCATTTTGCCAAAAGGGGGTTTTTTCACCTCCTTTTATGGTCCATCTGTTGATGCCAGTGGCAGTGAAACAGTTAACACTGACATTTGAAGCTGGTGGTAGACTTGGCCATATGCAATAAAGCAAATGAGCAAACGCTGGCATGGAGAAGTGCCTGTTGCTCAGCTCTGGCTTATATTTGCACTGAACTTGGGCTTGGGAGAGTACAAGACTGAGTAAAGTTTATATTCTGGAGGCTCTGGCTGCATCACATCCCCCGGTCACATTTCATTATCGCCAAAAAGCTGCTTTCAGCCGCGTTGGTTTGGCTTTTGTTTTGTTTCAAGCCGACTGCAAATTTGAGGTCGTTATTTTGTTCTCACGGTGAGAGGTTGGAGTTGAATGAGGAGACAAAAACTGGAGGAAGCCGAAAGTTCTTGGCCTTAAATGCCTGTCCCAGAGGAGGCGGCTGAGTGCAATTTTCTCTCTTTAAGGGGGATGGATTGGCTCTTCCCTCTCCTGGATGTGCACAGCTGGGATCACTTTGTCCTGGCCCGCAGGGAGGGGCTGATGAAAGAGCTGCTGGAGCTGCTAAGTGACGTTTTCTGTGAAAGTCTTTAGGATTATATAAACTTGGATTAACTGTGAGGCTGGAAGTTTCTCCTCAGTCATTGTTGAGGCAGCTGTGTTTTAGGACTGTAGCTGTAAACTCACCCACTTGAAAAGCAGTTATTTTCCTTTGGTTTTGCCTTTGTTCTCATCACCTTGTCCAAAACCTGCTGCAGGATTGCACTGCTCTGATAGAAGGATTCCAATTTCTAGGTGGAGTTTATTTGTATGTGATTTATCTCTATTTTCCTTTCTTTATCTCACCACCTTCCTTCCCCAAGGGTTATCCCTTTTCTCCTCACCTTGGCAAAGAGGGTAGAAGTCAAGAGAGCATTTTGCTGAAGCTGTGAAGGACTTGGCTTGGAAAATTTGGGCCATTTTAGAAAGATTATTTAATGACAGTGTCTGCAGAATTCCTCCCAGACTGGGTCTTTCCAAGCTTAGAACTCAGGCCTTCCAGACCATGAGACTAATTGGAAAAAATAAAACAGGAAATCAAGTGATGTTTCTTTGTGGTGTTTGAACCATTAGAGCGGGTCTGGATTTGAGATTTCCAGAAGGAACTAATTTTCCTATCTGAAAACTTCTGGTTTCAGGCAATCACCTCTGCCCAGGCTTACAGGGAGGAAGCCAATTAGAACTTGCAGAAATAGGCAAAACTGCATTTACTAATCATTTACCAAATCAAAAAAACATTTACCAAGAAATTGGTGAGTCAAAACAACTGCAGACTGAGGGGATTTGCACCTGTTTGAACCCAAATTGATACCTCAGTGAGTCTTGCCCTTATTACTGTTTAACAGAACTTCAGATGACTTTTCCTCCTGACCAAGGCTGGGTTTTTTTCCTTGCACACCATCAGTCCCTGTGCTCTGACCACTTTTGTATCTTGGGAAGGAGCAGAAGGGAACTCTGTGAGTCAGTAAAAGTCATTTACATCATTGTGCAGGGTTTGGGGCTGGATGCAGGGTCTGACATTCCCAGTTTGTGATGGGTGTCTGGGATTGCTCTTGGTGCATGAGGCAGCTTAGGAACAGACACCTTTGGAGTTTGTGCAACATCCCAAAATATCACTTGGTGCTTTAGGGAAATGACTTAGAGAAAGCTGCTTGCTGTGAGCCGTTTGCAAAGAAGGGTTCAAGAAGATAAGGAAATGCAGGCAGGTGTGAGGCAGATGGTTGCACAGGTTGGATCTCCTCTCTGGTTTCTGTGGTGCCTCTCATCTTCTCCATCTCTGTCCCTTGAGCAGAGATTTCCCCAGCAAGCAGCCACTGAGTCACCCCGGGGTGCTCATTTCCCCTCCCTGCTTTAGAGTGAAGTCAGGAGTCAGCAGATGAGTGCTTTCCACAGACGCTTGTGTCTCAGCCACATCACGCTGAAAATGTAACCTTTAAAAGAGGGTCAGGGTAGGAATCTCCTGGTGCACGTCGGTGTCAGTCTAAATTCGGTGGCGTGGGATGCAGAAATGCCCATTTCTCATTTCTTCTCAATTTTCTCAGAATGTTCCCATTGGGTGCCCTGCTAAAGCTTTTAAATTGGTCAGCAACGTGAAGCTGTTTGCTTCTGAGATGAATCATCATTAGTCATAAAATATTCCTTACCTCGAAACAGCTTCCCGTTGTGAAATCAGAGAGGAGAGAACACATTTCAGTCTCCCTCCTGCTAAACCATGCCTGGGAAAGGAAATCCAAGTTTTATTCTCTTCATCAAATGTTTGTTTGTTTGATTGATTTAAAGTTATTGGAAATTTAGCAGTAATTTTTCCCTGATGCTGACTTGGCTGCTCTAATTGCTTTGAGGGAAGACAAGTGATGAAGTGTTGGGAATCGCTGTTTTCAGCAGTGGGATTATTTTAATATCCATGGTTATCCGTGGGTAACTGTGGTTCTTGTGGACTCGGGGAGCTGCCTGCAAAGCCACAGCCATCCCAAATTCCCTGTGCTTTTGGCTGCAGGGACTGGGAGCCAACGGCATCCGGCTGACCATGGAGAGCGCTCTGACGGCCCGGGACCGAGTCGGGGTGCAGGACTTTGTCCTGCTGGAAAACTTCACCAGCGAAGCTGCATTCATAGAAAACCTGAGGAAACGCTTCAAGGAGAACCTGATCTATGTGAGTAGCACAGGGACAGTTGCCAGGGTGCCCAGCAGTGACCTGGAGTGTGGTTGGTGCACAGGACAAACCCGGCTTTGCTCTGCAGTGGGGTTTGGAGGTGGTGCTGTCAGCTTCCACAGGCCATGGCGCTTGTGCCAGGACCACTCTGGGATGCTGGCATTTGATGGGTGTAGGGACTCGCTGCAGTGCTCCTGTTGAGATCTGGTGGCATTTACAGCACTGAAAATCCAGCTCTCACCACTTTCTTCTATCTCCTGAATTCACTCACTTCCACCAACCCCAGACCTGAACTGTACATCAGAAATAACCCAGTCCTGTGCCTTGTTAGGAGCCCTAAAACCATTTGCAGGTGCTGTTTGCCCAGCAAGGGTAACAAGGCTGCCACAACTCCAGCAGTGTCTCTCTCCCAGAGCTAAGAGGTCTCTTCCTCAGCACCCTTGGCCTCTTTGGGAGCCCTCAGCAGCATCCCCAGCACTCCAGGAGGGGTGTCAAGCCTCCAGAGACACCTGAGCTCTGCCTCCAGACCCCCTGTAACCTCCCTGCTTTTTGTTTCTGTTTTCCAGACCTACATTGGCTCTGTGCTGGTGTCTGTGAACCCCTACAAGGAACTGGAAATCTACACCAAGCAGAACATGGAGCGGTACCGCGGCGTCAGCTTCTATGAAGTGTCTCCTCACCTGTGAGTTGGTGCCAGCGAGGGTTGGGTCATCCCCACCCAGCTGGGACACGTGAAAACAGGCAAACAGGACTTCTCCCTGTCCCAGCTGCAGCCCTGAAAATCCTAGGGATAGAAAGGGATGGAGAGGATCCTCTGGAGGGTGTGGTGTAGGGCTCTTTCTATTCCTGTTCCTCTCTCCGAAGAGGATGAGTTGCCTTTGCAAGAGCAGTATTTGGAAAGGGAGTTGGTTCCTTCCTGGCTGCAGGAACAGAGTTGCTTACCCAGCCCTGGCAGGACAGGAGTTCATTGTTCCAGGGTTATTTGGGGTCTCTGTGTCCGGGCTCTGAGTTTCCCCAGCGTGGGGCTAAGTAGGGGAAAGAGTTTCTGGTGTGTGGGGGTTTCTTTCCTACCTCTGCTGTTGCTGCCTGACCAATATTTATCTGGTATTTCCCTTGTTGCTAAGATACCCTCAGCCTGTTGGAACAAGGAATGTATTTATTTACATGGTCTGGCCTGGTGAACATTCCCAATTTCCCATTAAAAAAAAAAAAAAAGAAGTTTGAGGTTTAAAGTTATTTTTGAAAGCGTTTGAATATTTTTGTCAGACTGAAAGAAAAAGATGACTGAGAGCTGAGGCCACATGGCTTCAAAATGGGTTTTTTTCAGGACTAAGGGCCAAATTCTGAGCACCTCTTGGAGGGTTTTTTATGTTGTGTTGTGTTTTGATGGGTTTTTTTTTTAAGACATCTTGGAAGAGTAAATGATATTATTTTTGAGCAAACTATTTGGGTTGTTTCTTATTGCTGGCACCCAGCCCAGGAGAGTAAACAAACCAGAATGTGCTGCAAGCACAGAGAGGGGGAGAAACACCATTACTTGGGAAAGTCTCAGCACTTGAAGTTGGATTTGTTAGGACAAAAACGTGATTTTTACTGCATGATCCCATATGGGGGAGAATTAAACCTGAAGAACCCTGCATTCAAACCTGCTCAGTTCTACACGAGCCGCTTTGCCTGTGGTCAGGGAAGGGCTTCTGTGCCCTTAGATGTGAATTTTGGGACTCTCTGGAAAATCCTTGGGATTGTGGCTCTGTTTTTAAGTGTGCAGTAGGTACAGGATGGTGACAGTGCTCATGAATAGCAAAAGCACTGAGAGATGTGCTTTAATTCCACTTAAATCACAGTGTAGCTGATTATTTCTTAGGCTTTCTTCTCCTTTTAACAAGTCCCTTCAGAAGCTGTAAAATGTGCAGCTCCCAAGTGAACCCTGGAGAACTGTGATCCTGGATTCTGCTGCTCCCACTGGGAAAACAGAGTTTTTTATTAACTGGTTTTGCCGTTCCATTGCATTATTTGATTATTTTGTCGCATTATTTGATTATACATGTATTTAAAAATGCTCCATCTGCAGCTTAGTGCTCAGAGCTCCTTTTCCAGTAACTCAGGTGTCTTTTTTCCTCTTTCTCCTCTTCTAAACTGATTCTGGAAAGCCAAAACCCTTCAAGATTCCATTGTCAGTTCAAGTCTAGGCCTGAGCACTGGGTTTTCTGGGAAATGCATCCCGTTCAGAGGAGGAAAGTTACCCTTGTGGGCTTGGAACACAGCATATTCCCAGAGATCTGTCACATCCTGTCCTGTTTATGGGACCATAAACATCTTTACTTGAGGTGATTCTGTCTGTGTGTGACTGGAGCTCGGGGGCCATCAACCCCCCATAAAGGCACGGGGGCACTGCTTCAAATCCAAATGAAATTTGCATTTATTCAGCTGTTTCCAAAATCCTCCAGAGGCAGAATCTGGATGGGAAGAGAGGGACAGGATGTGTTTTGTGGGGTGAGTGTGGAGTTGTGTTGCTAAGGGAGCTCGTTGGTGTTGCCTTAGCACCAAGTATTAATAGACGTGAGAAGGCCGCGGCTGTTATTTTGGTGTGATTATTTCTAATTAATAGCACAGCAGGAGAGTTAAAAAAAAAAAAGAAAAAATGAAAACAAAATTTTGGTCACAAAAAACACTAAAAAAGGCCAAGCTACTAAAAGGTTGTCAGGTGTGTGAAGACAGGATATCTGCTTGATCACCACATGTGAGAGCTGAAAATGTTGTCCGATGTGAGCGTGTTGTCCTTTTCCTCCCCCTCTGAGCAGTTGTCACCATTGTCACTCATCCCCTGCTGCTCTCTGGTGTTGTAGGAGGGTGTGAGACTCTGGGTGTGAGATCCTGTCTGCTCTGCCACGGGCAGCAATGCAGAAATGAAAGAAAAAGCAGCAAAAGAGGAAGCAGAAGGGCAGGGCCAGGCTCTGTGCAGGCAGGGGAAGTGCCTGGTGTTTGGGGCAGGGGAGGGTGGCAGAGGGAGCCTGCAGGATGCTCCACAGTCTGAGGGGCCTTATCCAGCTCTTCCCACCATCCAAGAGGAGCTCTGGAGCCACCCAGATAGCAAAATGCAGTTGTGACCTTCTGACTGTGTCATCACTTCGAAGATAAGCAAGAATAAATACCAGTGGAGAACAAGGTGTTTCCTGAATGTAAAACTTCTGTCCCGTGGGGACCAGTGTTGAGAGATCATTTATATTTAGCAAAACCAGTTGATCTGCACGGTTTAGTCAACTTCTACCTTTTTTTTTTTTTTTGGTCACAAAAAAAATCCAAAGAATGGTTTAAAAGAATTTGACAATTTGTGGCAGCACCCTGCAGAGCCTTGGCTCGGTGGGTGAGGGGTGACAGAGGTGTCAGTGCTGTCCTGTGCTGTCACCAGTGTGCAGGAGCCGTGTGATCTGAATGATCTTCCCAGGGAGGTGGTGGAGTCACAATCCCTGGATGTGTTTAAAAAGAGATTGGATGCGGTGCTGGGTGCCATGGTTTAGTTGAGGTGTTAGGGCATGGGTTGGACTCGATGATCTTGAAGGTCTGTTCCAACCTGGTCATTCTGTGATTCTGTGATCTCACCCAGCCCATGGCCTGGGGCATTTTTGGGGGGATGTCTCTGCCGGGATTTCCCAGGCAAACCCCCTGATCGCGGCTGTCCCTCGCAGCTACGCCATCGCAGACAATTCCTACCGCTCGCTGCGCACCGAGAGGAAGGATCAGTGCATCCTCATCTCGGGCGAGAGCGGCGCCGGCAAAACCGAGGCCACCAAGAAGATCCTGCAGTACTACGCCGTCACCTGCCCCGCCAGCCAGCAGGTGGAGACCGTCAAGGACCGCCTGCTGCAGTCCAACCCCGTCCTGGAGGTACCTCCCCTGGCATCCTGAGTCACCGGGAATGCACCCGTTTCCCAGCTGGTGACACAGCGTGTCCTGGGAATGCTGTGTGGGCACAGCACCGGGGAATCCCGCTCTGATCCCCAGCCAAAGCTCTCCTGGCCCTTTCCAGTCCACGAGGAGCAGTTGTGGCACGGATGGGGTGCGGGGAAGGAGGGGATTTGGCGTGGGAAGAACCTGGGTCATTGCAGATGGGCACATCCTGGTGGGCAGAGAAAGGCGGTGGTGGGTTGGTTTTGTGGTGCTGTGGTGTCCTCTAGTGTCCAGCCCCGGCTGTGTGCAGTGCCCTGAGCTATCCCTGTGCCCTGTATCCCGGGAAAGGTGAGCTCCCAGCAGCAGGGAGACCCACAGCCCCTCTGGCAGCGAGCTGGGACAAACGGCTGTGCTGACAGAGGAAGCTCAGAAAGGCTGTCAGACATGACATATGTTGTCAGCAGTGGACTGGCATTAAAATCAGCTTGCAGGGGGGGATGGAAGTGTTTTCAGAGGATGTTCCATCTGCACTGGGTGTAAAGATCAGCGTTAGAATTCAGGGAGCAATCTGTTTCCTTCTGGGTTTCCAGGAAGGAAAATCCTAGGCTGTAAATAAATAACTGGCAGCTTCACCCGAGTGTTTATAAATAATATGACTCGGTACTCACTTATTTTTCTCTGATCATTCTCATCTCAGGCCTTTGGAAATGCAAAAACCCTTCGAAATGACAACTCCAGTCGGTTTGGGAAGTACATGGATGTGCAGTTTGATTACAGGGTAACTTGGAATCTGGTTTATGATTAAGAACTGGTCCCATTTACAGGAGTTCTCTGTGTTCTTGCACTGCTCTGTGTGTGTAGTGAGTGCTTTGCATTTCCTTGGTGACAGCATAAGCAGAGCCTGTAGTAGCAAAGTTTGGCTCCAGAGGGTTTTATGGCACTCACTCTCCTTCCATTCCTCCCTCATTTCTCTGTATAAGGGGACACTGAGCTCAAATCCTTTTATTTCTGGGCTGTTTTATTTCTGGTGCACTGTGCCAGTGGATACTCCCAAAGTAATTCCACATAACCCAGCTGAGGGATCTGAAGATGATCCCTGTCCTGTGTAACTCTGCACAGTGTTCATGTCCCCTCTGATCCCAACTGCCCCACACCAGGAAGGTGGAGGAGCTGAGGAGCTCAGCTTTGCCATCCTGCAGTCTTTTAAGTCTCCTTTAATCCCTCCGCACTCAGTTTTGATGCTTTGCCTTTGTGGTGAATTCTAGAAGGAATTTTAGCACTCAAATCACCACCACGCTGGAGCTGAAACAGATACACAATGACAGACAATTTTCTGTGTTTTTGTAGGCTTTTGCTTCAGATCTTGTCTTTGAGCAGACAACCAAGAAGCAGAAATATTTTCCTCTGTGTTGATGAACTCTTTCCACGTGTCTGGTTTGGTTTAGGGGGCTCCTGTCGGGGGCCACATCTTGAACTACCTCCTGGAGAAATCCCGAGTTGTGCACCAGAACCACGGCGAGAGGAACTTCCACATCTTCTACCAGCTGCTGGAAGGAGGGGAGGAGGACCTCCTGAGGAGGCTGGGCCTCGAGAAGAACCCACAGCAGTATCACTATTTAGTAAAGGTGAACATTACCTACTAACTCTTAAAATATTATATTACAGGACTGGGATATTTTCAATTGACTTTGTAATTTCCTTCCCTCACTCCAGAAATTACTCTGAGGTGACTGCTATAAAATGAAATATACAATGCATTGAGCATGGATAATGTATCTTTGATGATTATTTACTTATTTAAATCAAACTGTGTCTTTTTAGGGTCACTGTGCAAGGGTCAGTTCCATAAATGACAAAAATGAGTGGAAGATCATGAGGAGAGCCCTGTCCGTTATCGGCTTCAATGACAGCGAGGTGGAGGTGAGGTTTAGCAGCACAGATTTTCCTCCTTTTAAGGAATTTTTCTGCTTTGATTTTAGGATTTCTGATTGAAACCAGTAAATCAATTCAGAGTGAATATATTCTTTACAAAAATCCTGAAAAAGATACAAAATGTTCTCCTAAAATGTGAATTAATACAAAAACCTTGCTGTGTGTTCATTCCATCATCCTGATTTTTGCCTGTTGCTTCCATGCCAGGATTTGCTGAGCATTGTGGCCAGTGTCCTGCACCTGGGGAATGTCCAGTTTGCTGCTGATGAGCAGGGGAATGCTCAGGTCACTACAGAGAATCAGATTAAATACCTGGCCAGGGTGAGTACCCCCAGTGAGGGAGAAATTACAGGAAAGGTGAATTGTAGAGGATTCCTTACTTTGAACTTGATACCATGATATAATTTTAGACTGTGATTTAGAAGTTCTCATAAATGTTACTTTTATTTGACCTAAATAAATTGCAAATATTATCAAATATCAAATCAAACTCCTTTAATTGACAACTTCTCTATTTACCACCTGACCCACCACTGCTTTCACCTTTGGGCAGTGGGGTTGGAACAGACTCTGGAGAAGAGTTTTAAAGGAAGAACCACTTTTGTGCCTTTGCTTGGTCACTTCCTTCCAGCCAATTCATTTGTTAGCTCATATCCCTGCCAGAAAGGAGGGAAGGGAAGGATTGATGCTGCAGAGGTCTTGCAGTGCGAGTGGGAATAAAGGGTTGTTTCACTGGGCTGGGATTTTAGGAAAATGGAGTGTCCAGCTCCATAAATTAATAGAATATCCTGCTTGCAGCTCCTGGCCGTGGATGGCTCTGTTCTTCGGGATGCATTGATCCACAAGAAGATCATAGCAAAAGGGGAGGAGGTGAGAACAGGCCCTGGGGATGTGGGAGGCCAATGGGATTAAATGAATGAGCTCTGCCAGCACTTCCCTTGTCACCTCTCACAGGGGGTTGTCACTGCTCTGGTGACTGTCCAGCCACCAGCAGGATGGGTTTGAGGGGCTGTTTAGTAATGATGAAGCAGGAAAAGGGGATCCCTTGGTTTGGGGGGCTGCTGAGTGGGTTTCTGTGCTCCTGCCTGCAGCTGGTGAGTCCCCTGAACCTGGAGCAGGCCGCCTACGCCAGGGATGCCCTGGCCAAGGCCGTCTACGGCTGCACCTTCTCCTGGCTGGTCAACAAGGTCAACAAATCCCTGGCTTACAAGGCAAGTGACCCTTCTGCTTGTTGATTTCCAGCCAAATGGGAAAGCAATTTCTAAATCTTCCAGCTGCAAAGCAAGTCCCATGCTTTTAGTCGTTTCTAAATTAATTTGTTTTCCCAATTGTGCACTAAATGCTGTGATAAAATGATTGAGATCCAGGGATGGATCATAGCTGTGAGTAAATACCTACATTTGTTTTCTGCTCTGTTGCAGGAAGAGAAGTTTCCAGGCTGGAGAAGTACAACAGTTCTAGGATTGCTGGACATCTATGGCTTTGAGGTTTTCCAGCACAACAGGTTTGTTTTAATAGATCCTGAATGACTTTATTCAGTTACAGTGTTTAATCTCCCTTGGGAACCAAGGGATTATTTCATTTCTTAGTAAAAGAGGTGGCATTTAAATGTCAGGAATTCAGGTGAAAAACTGATAGTCACAGGGCTTTTAACACTTGGGACATCCAGCTAATAATTAGCATTTACAGCTATTAAGGGTCCTGGTATTTGAAATAACCTGTTGGGTTTTTGGGGTGTATTCATGCCATGCCTTTGTCCAGCTCTCCAGCCCAGGGGTGGCTCTTGTGGCATCTCCCCATGGTGGTGATAAATCAGGGGATGGGACTGACAGAGGCTGGGACCTCCCTGGCAGGTAGCACTGAACCAAGACTCTCAAATTTGCAGTGTTATTGGGCCTTTATTCCAAGTTTTTGTGTTCCTCCATGTTCCATCCTTCATGTCCATTTTTCCCTCCTACTGGAACTCTCTGAGTTTCCCTAAATAATAAACCTCCTAAATTTGTACAGTTAGCAAAGAAACACTTCACAAAAATCTATTTCTCTTGCTGTATTCCTGCTGCTCCCACTGTTTGTACCTCATTCTACTCATGCTCCAGCCGTAGTGATGATTTTTTCTGATTTTTCTTTGCAGCTTTGAGCAGTTTTGTATTAATTATTGCAATGAAAAGTTGCAGCAGCTCTTCATAGAGCTCACACTGAAATCAGAGCAGGAGGAGTACGAGTCCGAGGGCATCGCGGTAAGAGCCCAAATCCTCCCTTCCCTCTCCTTCCAGAGGCTGCAAAAGGAGCTGCTGCTATGATCTCCAAATAAAAAAATTAAAGAACTTTCCTTTTTCCCTTCTTTTTGAAACCCTGGTAACTGTGTGAGACAGCTGGAAGTGAGTAATGCCATGCCAAGCTTTTACCCTGATTTAAATAAAGGGAATGTTAGGAAAAAAAATGTGATGAGTGAAAAAGCTTTGACAGAAAGATTGTTCAAGTCAGGTGCTCTCTGAAATATTCTGAAATTTACCTGTTTTTATTTTCCCAGTCTAGAGTTGTTTTCACCTAAGTGTGATTTCTTGTCTTTGCAGTGGGAACCAGTTCAGTATTTCAATAACAAAATAATTTGTGATTTGGTGGAAGAGAAATTCAAAGGCATCATTTCTATTTTGGTGAGTTGAAAACATCTTTTTGAATGAAAAATTTGGGACACTGTAGTGGAAAACAAGGGGGAAAACATGGGAAAAAATCAGTTTATGTTGGAACTGTTTGAGTAGGTGGGAAGAGCAATAAATCACTGAACAGTGACATCATTAAAAGTCATTGTATCACCTCCATGCGCTCTAGGGAAAGCAGCTCCCAATCCAGGCAGTCTGGAAGGAGGGAAATGTTCTCCTTTTCAGCTCAACAATTCTTCATTTATTGAGCTAGAAGCTGGTTGCCCATGGAAAGGCCGAAGGGCCAGTCTGGGGCAGTGTTTCAGTGAGGCAGAGCCCAGTCAGAAATCCCTGGAATCTGTGTGTTTGTAGGATGAGGAGTGTCTGAGACCTGGGGATGCCACAGACACGACATTCTTGGAGAAGCTGGAGGAGACTGTGAAGAACCACCCTCATTTTCTCACGTGAGTGTTCCCACAGCTGAGGGCAGTGGTGGATCCCAGGGTGGGAATAACACCCTCACTCTGCTGGGTCCCACAGAAAAGATGAGAATTTTCTTTTACAAGGAGATTTGATTGATATTTGAGATAATATAAAATAGGTTGTCAACACCAAGTGCCTGACTGAGCTTCAGAATGTAAAAGGGGCAGCAAAACTCTTGTTACTGACTCGCCTCTCACCTTGCAGATGATTTATTTCAGTTTTGGAGCTCCAAATGTCTATTTATTCTGAATGTTCTGCTTTTATTCTGAATGCTCACCTTAGGATGTCCACATCTTATGTGCACACAGAACCACTCTGCAGGGAACACTGAAATTCCCCTTTTCATTAAACATAAATACATTTAATGACAATTCCATGCCGTGCTGGTTGATAACTTTATTTACCTGAAAATCACCCAGTCTAATTTACATTCCCTGCCCACCTTTGCATGGGCCCACTCCAGGATTGAATGTCCTGGTGCTTTTTGAAGTGAATCCTGCAGAATTTTGTGTCTGCTGAAGGTTTTTGCTCCCTCCCCAGGCACAAACTCGCTGACCAAAAGACGCGCAAGTCGCTGGGGCGGGAGGAGTTCCGGCTCTCGCACTACGCCGGGGACGTCACCTACAGTGTTGCAGGTAACACAGAAAAAGCAAAAATCTGGGCCTAAAATACATCCCCACGTCACCTGATCAGCCAGATTAATTTCAAATCTCAATCCCTGCCTTGAAGTTCCCATGGAACAGCCTGAGTGGTTTGTTTTTCTTCCAGGTTTTCTAGATAAAAACAATGACCTTCTCTTCCGGAACCTGAAGGAGGTGAGTGTGGAGAGAGGAGGTTTCCAGAACAAAATGAGGAGCTGGCTTTAAAAATGGGGTGGCAGCTGAGGGAAAGGATTCTTCTAGACTCCACCTGGAGGCTGTGTGTCCATAGGGCTGTGCTCTGAAAAGAGTGATTGAGATCCCAATGTTCATTTTGTTATTATAAAGTTTTGTTCCCAGGTTTCTCTGGTAGTTCTCTGTACTTCATCTCTGAAAACATCTCTCTCTGCAGACCATGTGCAACTCAGAGAACCCTATCATAAACCAGTGCTTTGATAGGACAGAGCTGACAGACAAAAAGAGACCTGAAACGGTGAGAACTCAAGAGCTGGAGGGAGCTGTGGCTGTTCTCTCTTTTTAAAACATGAACTCTGACATGATCTGAGTGCAACCCCCTCATATTCTTCTGGTTTGTAGCCAGCTCCAAGTCATCCCTTCATGTGTCGTTTTTTTCCTTTTCTCCTAGGCAGCAACTCAGTTCAAAAACAGCCTCTCCAAACTCATGGAAATCCTGATGTCCAAAGAACCCTCCTACATTCGCTGCATGAAACCCAACGATGCCAAACAGGCTGGTACGGCCCTGGGGCAGAGACAGGGCACGGGATCCCAGTCAGGGAGGCACAGAAAGGAGCAGAAATGAAGCCCTGCACGATTTTGGGTTCATTTTGGGTCCGTGCCTGAGCTTCTGTAGGGAGGGGGTGGCAGTGCCAGCAGCCAGGATGGGAGCACTGCTCTTGGGTAGAGGAAGGTCACGGTTAAAGTAAATTATTGACCCATGTAAATTCATTATAATGGCCTTATTCTCCCTTATTTTTGGTTCTTCTATGCATAAAACATCCCAAAGGAAAACTTCATTTTGGAACTAAATATAAATAATTGAAAAGGGCTGGGGGGGAAGGCAGGAGACACAAAGTTTTGTGGGACTTGGGCTGTGAGGGTTCGTTAGAGATGAAAGATAATTGTGTCAGATACAACAAGAGCTGAACATCCCCTTCTCCAGACAAAGGGGCAGCTGTGCACTGATTCTGTTTTTCCATTTCCATGCCCTGCCAAGATCGGTTTGATGAAGTCCTGATCCGACACCAGGTGAAATACCTGGGGCTGATGGAGAACCTGCGCGTGCGCAGGGCCGGCTTCGCCTATCGGAGGAAATACGAGGTGTTCCTGCAGAGGTAAAGCTGCTTTGGAATTCTTTCCCTTGCTGCGCCTGATGCCTTAGGCTTTAGCTTTTATATTTTTCAAATCCTGCATTCCCAGTGTGTAACTCTGCAGTGTCCTGCAGCCTGGGAGCTGCTGCTCTCTCATGCTGAGACAGACAGAACAAAGCCTCTCCAGGCTGCTCTCCAAGGACACCCAGCCCGGCCTAGGCCCAAAATGTGTAACCCAGCATCTTGAGAAGGGGGCAAGCTGAGGGGAAATTCCATCATTAGCTAAAGTTTAATTGGTGAAATTGGGTTGATATGCAAATGGACCAAAGCTATAAAAGTGTGAAGAACTCATGACTCGGGGTCCATCTTGGGTGCAGCCTTTGGCCTGCCCAGGGTGTGGCTCTGAAGGCCTTTCAAATAAATATCCACCTTTATTCCCTTACTCCTGTCTGGTCTCTGTTTCTAGCTTGGCCTCTTCAGGCATCACTCCCTCTCCCTGGGCTTCATCCCATTGATATTGGGGCTGGGGAGCTGTTTTGAACAGCAGCTCTAGCACACAGAGGGGTGGGAAGCTTGGGCTCTCTCCCTTCCCGTGGCCGCCTCTCCCTAAGATTTCTTCTCCTGCCAATTCCCAGGTACAAATCCCTGTGTCCAGAAACGTGGCCCACGTGGGATGGGCGGCCCTATGACGGGGTGGCTGTGCTGGTGAAGCATCTTGGCTACAAACCAGAAGAATACAAAATGGGACGGTCAGTTCTGTGTTCTCAATTTGAGGTTATGAATCACTGCGTGTCCGTGTTGTCCCTTTGAAATAAAGCTTCTCCAGATAATGGGGGAGGGTGAGATTACAGAGCCCAGAGGGGATGCCAAAAGCAAGTTGCTCCAGCATGTTAAATGTAATTGTGCATTTCTATTTCTAGAACAAAGATTTTTATCCGCTTTCCCAAGACCTTGTTTGCGACAGAAGATGCTCTGGAAGTGAGGAAGCAGAGTCTGGGTGAGGCACTCACACTTGCAGTGGATCTCTGTTTAAAATGTTGAGTCTTTTTCTACCAAAATCTGCTTGGTCACAGTTGCAAATTGCTGCTTTTCTTGCAATTCCAGCCACAAAAATGCAGGCGACGTGGAGAGGTTTCTACCGTCGGAAGAAATTCCTGACCATGAAACGCTCAGGTATGAGAGACAGAGAGAGAGAGAGAAAGAGGGAGAGATGTTCCCCCAGCAGCTCCCACAGCAATTCCCATCTTCTTACTGACATTTATCCAATGTACCATATAATTAAAAACTCTCATTCTTGCCCTCATGCCCCACTGAAAGCTGTTTATTTCCAGGGAGGGTTTTCCTGAGCATTTTTGGTGCCAGTTTTGTGTGGAGTCAGTTTGGGGATGAAGGAGCTCCCTCAATGCAAAATCTTTGTGTTATTTTTAGCCATCGCCATCCAGTCCTGGTGGAGGGGAACCCTGGGACGCCGAAAAGCTGCCAAGAGGAAATGGGCAGTGGAGACCATCAGGAGGTGTGTGAAGAGCAGCCCAAGCCCTCAAACATCACATTCCTTAACAATAAGATGCTAAAAATAAACTTTCTTGTCACTACACAGTTTTTTTTTAAATTAGTTACAACTATTAAATAAAGCTCAGGAAACAAACCCTTAAATACCACTAATTTTGATCACTTTTTAAATTTTCTAACAATATTTTCCACACCCCCAGGTTTATTAAAGGCTTCATTTACCGGAACCACCCGCGGTGCCCAGAGAACGAGTATTTCCTGGATTACATCCGATTTTCCTTCCTGATGAACCTCAAGAGGAACTTGCCAAAAAATGTCTTGGACAAATCGTGGCCAACTCCTCCCCCATCGCTGTGTGAGGTGGGAATGACCCCTGGGATGTGGGAGGGGAATCCAGGGCTAGAGGATTGCAGCTTCTTGGGGTGTGGTGCTGTTGCAGCACCATTTTCTCCTGGGTTTCTCACCCATTTCTGAAATTCCCATCCATTTTTCTCTTAACAAATTCAGTTCCCTCTGTTGCTGTTATTATTCTGCATCTGCTTGAGTTGGTTTATCTGCTCAAAACAAAATACTGCAGAAAATCCAAGTTACCTTATCCAAAGAATTGTTTGGATTGAAGGTACGGCTGGAAGGAAGGAAGGAAGGGCCCAGCAGTGCAGAGAGGAGGGATCCTGGTGTTTATTCCCCATTCTAAAGCAGCTGGAGAAGTCACAGGGCGAACCCTCGTAGAGAAAGGCAGAAAAGAAACTACTTATTATTTAATTCTTGGTCAGGGAACAGCTTTTTAAGCCAGCAGTGCATTTTCTGCAGTTGCTGCTGCTCTTTTGGGTTTGTCCCTGTTGGGTTTGTCCCTATGGGTTTGTCAGTGGTTTGGGGCTGTTGAGTTTGTCCCTATGGGTTTGTCAGTGGCTTTGAGCTGTTGTGGTTTTGTCCCTGTTGGGTTTGTCCCTCTCGAATTTGACCCTGTTGGGTTTATTAGTGTTCTGGGCTGTTGGGTTTGTCCCTGCCGGGGTTTTCCCTTTTGGGTTGGTCCTTGTTGGGGTTTTCCATTTTGGGTTTGTCCCTATTGGTTTGTCAGGGGTTCTGGGATTTTGGGTTTTTGTTCCTGTGGGTTGTCAGTGTTTCTGGGCTGTTGGATGCATCCCTGTGGGTTTGTCCCAATTGGATGTGTCCCTGTGG
>VWZT01012524.1:182115-193100 GCA_013397055.1 Pachycephala philippinensis
GGATGTGTCCCTGTGGGTCTGTCCCTACTGGATGTGTCCCTATTGGGTGTGTCCCTATTGGATGTGTCCCTGTGGGTCTGTCCCTGGCTCTGACCTGTCCCCTCTCCCGTGGGCTCCCCGCAGGCGTCGCAGCTCCTGCGCAGGCTCTGCATGCAGAACATGGTCTGGACCTACTGCAAGAGGATCAGCCCCGAGTGGAAGCAGCAGGTACAGGGCACCTTTGCAGGGTTTTCCTGAGGTTCCCAAGAGCCTGTGGGACATGGAGGAGAGGAGCAGCTGGATGGGAGGGCGAGGGCCATGCAGTGGGGAGCTGCAGGGTTGTGAATCGCTGCTTTCTGGGGTGCCACAGGAACGGGGTCATTGATTTGGGTTTAGGGTAGAGACAAAACACTAAAAGACTGGAATGTGCACAGAAGAGACCCCATTCTATACATATTTGAATAGGTACTATTTAAACAGTCTGTGGAGCCAAGCCCCCACATAATTTCTCTATTGAAAGGCCCTGTTACTCTGCCCATGGAAGCTAAAAATATAAGAAGCTGCATTATTCTGCCTGTACCATGTAAAGTAGAGAGTAAGAATCCTGCAGACACAAACCCAGTCATTTTCCAAACAGAGACGTTACAGGAACAGTTTCAGCTGCTCTGTTGTGGCTAAAAAGAATAAAAATGATACTGAGATTTGATTCATCTCATGGAAAGGTAGGGGGAGGGAGTTTTTATATTAAAAAAAAAGCTCAGTAAAGAGACATAATAGGAGATATTGGCTGTAACTGCCGTGGAGGTTTTTCACTGCACAGTCTCTCACCTCCTGCAGAGCATGGACACCTGGAATGAAAGGCTGGGGCTGAGCCTGTGATTAAGGACATGGGATTAACTCAGCTCAGCAGCTGCTTTCCCCCAGCAAACCAGACTCACTGATAAGGAGCTTCTTTTATCCCCATTTTCCCTGTAAATCATTGCAGGTGCCTTGTCCTGTGTCACAGCCCTGGCCCCAAGTACAGCAGTGGGGATTTCCCATTTTCCCAGTCCCTGGTTTGTTCTTGGAGCAAAGGAGCCCAGAGCTCAGGGCAGGAGCTGGAACTCTGCCACCTCTGAGGGACTGAAGGTTCAGGGTGACTCCTCATCCCAACAGGAACTAAATGATGACTGCTAATAAAACCACAAAGGGAACATCTCTTCTAACACCAATGTATCTTTTTAATGAGAAATTTTATACTAAACAAGAACACTTCTTTTGTCCTTGCAGTTGGAACAAAAAGTAATTGCCAGTGAGATTTTCAAGGGTAAAAAAGACAATTATCCTCAGAGTGTTCCCAGGCTCTTCATCAACACTCGACTGGGTGAGTAAGGGTTGCCAAGTTTAACAGGAGGAAGGAAAGGGGGGATTAATCTACTCTTTTCTTGCTGGAAATTCCTTTCTGACCCCCCCACCTCTTTGGTTTTAATACAGGTAGAGAAGAAATAAATACTAAAGTCCTTCAGGTGCTGGAAAATGAAGCACTTAAGGTGAGAGATGTGTCACAATACTTTTGTCAAGTTCCCAGAGTTATTTGGCAGAGGGGCAGATTAGATTGCTGGAGAAAGTACAGCAAGAATTTTACATTGTATTAAGCTTGTAATACTTTAGGGGACAGTCTGGGAAGAGCTGATGGATTAGAAAGTGGAGATTTGGGCAGTTTAGTGATGTCAGTTAAGAACTGAATGGGTTGCAGCTGGAGAGGAAGGGGGAAACCCCAGAGTGACACCAAACCTGGGTTTCCCAAGCCCCAAGCAGTGCAGCCACCACGGTGTGTGTGTCCAGAGCTGCTCTGGGGCAGCAAGGAGGTTCTGGCACAGAGAATTTTCTGCATTCCCAGTTTCCCAAGCCCTGGTCGGTGCCTGCTGGAGGCTGGCAGTGCCCCAGGTGGGATCTGGCCCTGCTCACTCGTGTTTCAGTACGCAGTGCCCGTGGTCAAGTACGACAGGAAGGGCTACAAGGCGAGGGCACGGCAGCTGCTGCTCACCCAGAGCTCGGCCATCGTGGTGGAGGAGTCCAAGATCAAGCAGCGCATCGACTACTCCAACCTGACAGGTGGGAATGGCACAGGGATGGGGCTGGGCATGCCCCTGACCCTGCACCTCAGGTGCACTTCCTAATGTACTCACACAAACCCTGATTTGTCTTTGTCCTGGACAAGAACGGGATGAGCTGATCCTGGCAAGTGGTTTAGTGTCTTGTAATTGAGTTTTTCCAAAGTGAAGCTCTGTAAAATGTCACCAGAATGACTCAATTCATCTCCCTCAACCCTCCCCTGACTGAGTTCCCAATTGCAGGGCCCTGCCACAGGGGAGTTTAGTTGCACCATTGCTGCACAGCAGCTGCCTGGGCCACTGCTGCAGCTTTTGGCCCTCGGAATATCCGACAGGGACCGGATTCTTTGGGAGGGGGAAACTGCCAGGCCTGCTGCAGTGTGGTCACTGCAGCCTTTGGCTGAAGCCTCTCCCCTCAGCCCCCCTGCAGCCTCTCAGCTGTGCTGTGTGGGAACAGTTGCTGCATTCCTGGGAGAGGCTGTGCAGCACTCCCCAGGTCCCGACAGTGCTGCTGATGCTCCCGTCTCCTCCCCAGGCATCTCCGTCAGCAGCCTGAGCGACAACTTGTTTGTGCTGCACGTGCACTGTGAGGATAACAAGCAGAAGGTACTGGGGGCTCACCCCTCCCTCCTCCAGCCCCTCTGGAGAAAGGGTGAAAGGCACAGGGGGGCACACAAGGTGACAGGGATGTGACTTTGTGCCAGCTCTGAGGGGCCTTTCACTGGCATTTCCCTGTGCTCTCAGCTGGGGCTCAGCAGTGCTGCTTGTGGTGCTGTCCCTGTCCCCTGTCCCTTACAGCAGGGCAGGTTTGGTACAGTGACACCAAAGCCACGATCCTAAAGCATGGACTCTCCTCCCAGGGAGACGTTGTCCTGCAGAGTGACCACGTGATCGAGACACTGACAAAAACAGCCATTCTGGCCAACAAAATCAACAACGTCAACATCAACCAGGGCAGGTGAGTGGCACCAGGGCCCTGCTTCAGCATTAAACATTCCTCTACCTCATCCAAATGTACCCAATCCACCTCAACCAAGGCTCCAGAGCAGATCTATTGCAACTGTTAACACCCAGCTCCGACCCCCACGCTCACCAGAGCTGTTCTCACCCTTTGCTCCTCACAGCATAAAGTTCACAGTAGGACAAGGCAAAGAAGGGATCATCGACTTCATCTCGGGATCAGAACTGCTCATAGCCAAAGCCAAGAACGGGCATCTAACAGTGGTGAGTGTGGGCTGGGGATCACTTACCCTGGATCCAAACCAGCATTCTGACATGGGACATGTGCCATGGGATGTTCCTGCCAATGGCAGTGCCCTGCTATCCCAGCCTTTCCCCCAGTTGGAGCTGGGCACGGGGCTCCTGCAGCCCTGAGGGGCTGCCAAGCTCACTCAGCAAAGGACTGTCCTAGCATTCACTTTTTATTCCCCCCACCCCCAACATTCATTTACTCCATAGCAAATCAAATTTTAAATACATTTAAAAACCCAAACAAAACCCTCTCCCCTTCTCAGCTTGTTTGTGATGATCCTGGCAGTCACATCAGCCCCACGGCTGATTTATGCACTGTCAGATCCCAGCTTATTCAGAAATAAATCCGGAACAAATCCAGACTGCACTGACTCCCCCTTCCAGCAGCGCTGAGAGCTCCCATTAGGACCAGAGGCTGCCCAGCCTCAGACTGTTCAGAAATGAAAACTTTTGCAGCATTTTGAACACACTTTCAAACCTGTTCTTCTCCTGCAGGTTGCTCCTCGGTTGAATTCCCGATGATGAAAAATTCCCTGTGCCAGGACCTTTCCTCCCACGGAATTGGCTGAACGTTGTTCCCAGCAAACTCCCCCTTCCTCGCTTTGCTCTTTCTGTTATTACCAAAGACCTGCACTTTCAGAACAACCACAAAATACATCCTTGCTCTCTTGTCTTACTCTCAAAGTCCCAAACAAAGGCCTTCTCCTCTCTTCCTTACCCGACGGAACGTGGGGTCCAGCACAGCATCCCTGCAACCACAGCTCGGGACCTTCAGCTTGGGCTTTGAGGGAGAGTTTAAGCCCTGATGGAAATGACCAAAATTTGTGCTTGTCATCACCAAAAAAAAGCACAATCAGAAAACAACTCTGCTGCTTTCTCAGCCAAATCAATGAAATGCCAAACTTCGTATTCAGAATGTTTTATGAAGAATTTTGCTCGGAGATGTTTTAATGCTTTGTGTTACAAATATAGTGAAGCCATACTGTGTAAATGAGTAAAACCTGTAAATACTTTATAGCCAAGGATGAGATGCACTACGAGAGATGGAGTTGATGTGGAAACTTTTATGTTTTAGATTTGGAATTTTTGTTGTTTTTAGTTTATGGTTACAAGGTATAACCTGAAAAATCCATCATGTAACTACTTCACTGATCAGGATCCAGAGACTTTTATCTTTTTTTGAAGTCAGCTGTCCCATTTCTTGCTCTCTATTTTTATACCGTAGGAATTATTCATATCCACACAAACGCAATGTAATACAAACTGCAGAGGTTACCACTGCTCTGGGCTGGCCATGGGATGAACATGAGCTCCCCCCTTGCCTTTCCCTGTCTGGGAGTCACCACTGCCCCTTCCCCACACAGCTCTGCAGGCTTTTCCTCCTGTTCCCAGCCATAACTGGAAGTCTGATTCCCACAGTATTTGTATCAGTGCCTCAGTGCTGCCTTACGAGGGAGGGCTGGGCACTGCTGCTGCCCCACAACTCCAGGGACACAGGGCTTGGCTGCTGGCTGTAGCACAGGTTCATCCTCAGCACCTTCCTTTAACCCAAAGCTGCAGGGTGCAGGGCTCCATGGGGAATTGCTGCTGCATCCATGGCACAGCTCCACAGCCCAGCCTGTGCATCCTGCTCTGCTTGCCTTAGCCATTGTTCCCCTGCCTCCTGCTGCAGCCACAGCCAGCCCTGAATCAATCTCACCCAGCGCTGCCTCTCTCACAGCCTCAGCCCCGTCTCCTCTGGTTCCTGACATGATGCCATTGTCCAGCCCTGCTCCAGGCTGGAATGTGGGATACACTGCAGGCCATCCCCCTGGATGCAGATGCTGCAGATGTTGGTGTATAACCTCTGCCAGACTACGCTGAATAAATTTTTACAAAAAAAACCAACCCCCCTTGTCTTTGGTGCAGTTTCCTTCCACATTCCAGGGGGAGGCTGAGCCCCAGCCCCATCTCTGTGTCCATTACAAGGAGCAGGTTATTCCCAGGTGAGTGGATAACCTGTGTCCCTTCTCTCCATCCATGGAACTGGAGTGGATGGGAAGTGCTGCAACAGCAGGTGAGATGAACTCCCCAACCATTTCCCAGGATTTTATATAGGGAAAGACTGGATAAAAGGGCTGCTCCCAGCAGCACAACTCACGCTCACACCAAATCTTCCTTAGCTCCTGTCTGAAGAACAAGGCTGTTCCTGCTGCTCTCTCCCCCTCCAACTGTTCCTAGTACAAGCAACAAAGGAAAGTTACTCTTCTAAAAGAAAGTCATAATGATGTTTGGCATTTTTAATTTAGGTTTGTTTTATTTAAGTTTAATGTTAATTCCATGCTGTGTTTCAGTAAGAACAATACAGATTCTGTATCTGTGGCTCCAGTCAGATATCCAGTAGTACAAATTAGCTTCAAGTTACACATACTGAACAAAAGAGGTTGAGCGAGCGAAGGGAGATGGGGAGAGGGGAGGGAGAAAAGAAAAAATATTGAACACGCATGCAGGCTTATCAATGCCACCTTCAATGCTAACCTGCTTGGAGGGAAAGTAAAGAACAGGCAAGAATGAGCAGCCACGGATTGTTGAACTGTTACCAGCACCATGATTTTCAGCAACATTTCAGCAGTTTGGAAACTTTTTGTTTTTATACAGTAAAACCACTACAATAAATGTCCCAAATGCAACCTCGCAACTTCAAGCTAAACACCCAATTAAGTTGAAACATTGGTATAAAATTCAGTTTAAACAGTTATAAAAAAAAGAAAGATGCCACCACATGAGCACTACCTGGCCAGGACCAATCTCTCCCTACACGGCCTTCAGGTGTCACATCCAGGTCTGATGGCAATGTCACCACAGCTGGCAGAGACAATACAGTAATGCTGAAAGAGCCTTTACGCAGTCCTGTTAGTGTCTTAAAGAACCTAAAAGCTGGCACCAGTAAAATCCACAGAAATTCACTCTTGCCTTTAAGAACTTTTAAACTGTGTAAAAAAAATAAAAATAAAGAAACCCAACAGGGCAGGAACCTAAATTCTGAGACCCAATGTAAAAGTCAGATTTGGTGGTTCTCAGAGTGACACTGAGGGTTTTTGTGGGGAAGGGGGAGGGTGGTCAGAGATGGGTTCTCTTGTTGGCCTTTGTGTCTCACTGGTTTTCATCTTCCACATCCTGCAGCGCTTCTTTATTCTGTTCTTCACCTGTGGAAGTGGGAAGAAGGAAAATGTTACCATTTAAAAGTGAGAGCTGCAGAAAGGCTTAACAGGCACCTAGAGATTAATAGTTCCATGCAATACACACTCACTCTCCCACTCCACACTGCCGGTTCCGGAGTGAAGCGTTCCCATGGACATTAAGCCTTGGAATCACCTGCACCCTCACACACAACTGCAGCCAGGTCATAAGAACATGTGAGGACAAACAAACCCAGCCCTGAAAACTGACACCACGCAGGTGAGCAGTCCTGCTGAGCCAGGGCTGGGCAGCCAAGGCACAAACCATTGGAAGAGCTGTGGATCAACATCCTTGGATCAGGAAATACCTTCTCCAAACCCTCATCTCTACTTTTTTTCTGCCCAAGCCCACTCAAGTCTCAACAATAGCACAGTACTTCAGGCAATTTCATAGTTACACTGATGGCAGGAATTACCAAAGATATGAAAAACACTCTACTGCAAGTCCAACCTGACAAGAAACCCTGGGCTTGAGGTTATCAGGGAAAAACATATTGTGGAAATTAATTTCTCTGTCCAACCAGGCTGTGCCATGCAGTGGAATGGGGTCTGTCCATCAGACTCCTGTAGTTTGGTTACATTCCAGCTGCCCCAGGGAGCCCCATGCAAAACCTTCTGCTTTGCCAAAATTCTGCTGCAACTGCGGAAGTTCCAGGTACCTCAGCTGGTGCCATCACACATGCACAACTCACTTAATTGATAAGGGAGACAGAAAAAGTGTTTACAATTATCTGTAACCACATAAGATGGTACTCTCTTAAGGGCAATAAACAGAAACTAGTAATTAAAATCTTAAATTTGCAATAAAACCCAATCGAATGAGACTGATGATTTCCAGCAGATAACCAGAATGTCTGCTCAGAGCATGTCCAGATTCAGGATTACCACCAGGTACAACACGAGGTAGATTTTGGAAGAGGGGGCCTAGGAACACAGGACATTCATCAACAATGAAGTTTATACACAGAATTCCATATCAAATCATTTAAGAGAGGAAAAGCAGAGGCCCTAACCCAGATTAGAAGATCTGAGCATGCTCTAACCAACACGCTTAAGCAAATACTCCTCTACCAGGCCACTGAGAAGTACTTTTCATGCCCAAATATTCTTCTATCCATCCAGGTTTGCAGCTCAGTTCCCAAACATGTGAGTTACTCTGGATCTTAGTCAAGCACATGGTCCCTGGGAGGGGGACAGGTGCCACAGGAGTGGCAGCAGGGACACAAGCGTTTGTCAGCAGCAGGTGACAGAGGCAGGCACTGTTAGTGACAGGAAAACTGACACTGAAAACGCCAGTGAGCCACCACAAGAGACTTACAAAGTAGAGTTTTTAGGAAATGAACAGTTGGACTTTCCTTTAGGAATCTATACAGCAGGAAAGAAGGGGAGAACAGGAATCATATGGAGATGACATTACAAGCGTGGAAATCAACTCAACACTCGTCTAGGCCATGGGAAAGCTACAGGAGTTGGGATGGGGTGCAGCAGCTGGGGAATGCCTGCTTTACATCCCTACACCCTGCACGGCTGAAATGGAAACAGGGAAAAGCTTAATGCCAAAGAACAAGCCCCTTCCAAGCCTCTCCCACCCCTTGGAAACTGCTAATTGTGCCACTATTGATTTCATTGTTCAAAGGCTCTGCTCGTTTGGGAATATGGAGCTCTGGAAGCATCAACTGGAAATGCACTCAGAGTACTGCCAAATGATGAGGAAACTTAACTTTGCACCTGTGTCTAAATATTCTACATAAACACTTTTTTTTTTCTGGATCTGAAGAATTCCACCATGATTTTAAGTAGTCCTACAGTATTTTCAATTCTGTAACCATTATCCTTCTGGCACCAGTAACCAGGATAACCTGAAATACTTCAGGAAGAATCAAAATGTCTGTTTTCCATACTGTGGAGCAAGAAATTCAAATCTCTGTTTCTTTTTGCAAAATCTAAAGAGCCTGTAGAACTTGTGGAACTTCTACAATATCCAAGATCCACATGACACATCACCCATGGCCAAATCAAGAGCATTTGGAAAACACTCTCTGGAAGATATTGGTACTATCCCACATTATCCAGCCCTGTTACTGCACTGAAATGGCTTCCAAAGAGCACCAGGGTATTTGGCTCCAATAAAAAAAGTCAAGTCTGTACCTTAATTGTGGGCATTTGGAACACATTCCTTTTCTCCAATGCCTACCCATGGCAAGGAAGGCATCCAACACCTGCAGTGTTTACAAGAGCCTACAGATCCATCCAGGATCCACCCTGCACCATGACATAATCTTACATCCTTGAAAAGGGAGGTGCAAGAGCCTTAAACACCGGGATGTGGAGTAAACCAGGAGCCAAGACTCCACACATTTACAGGATTCCCAGTTCTCTCAGCAGCCCAAAGAGCAGAGTGAGAAGCTATGGAGTAACAACACTTCAAAACAAACCCAGAACCCTACATAAAAACAGGGAGTCAGGAAAACGTAAAAGATTCTGCATTTGCTTTCAAATGGGACACACCACCAATGAAGTACCCCCAGGAATGCTGTGTGGCTACAAGGAACAGCTCACCAAAAATTTAAGCCACTCGTGTATTTATGTGAAGTTCAGCAGTGGTGTTTCTAAGCTCTGGGCATTTGTAGGTACCCAAAATAGTCTGAAAATGTCTTAATTCTTCCCCTCCAAATTAAAAGTAAAGAAAGTCAGCTCTTTTCACTTGTCTCTCCAAGAGAGAAACCCTAAAATGAGTAGATTTATACTAAGCATTGTATGTGAAAGTTTAAGTGTTGGAAAAGTCCACCCAGTGTGCCAAAAGCACTTCAAAAATTTGTACTGCCCTTTGCTAGTGAACAGAAGCAATCCATGTGCCACCCTCTGGTACTGCCAGGGGACACACTTGGCATTTGCTCTGGCAATGGGAATATGGAGTGACCTGGAATAAAGGGAAACTAAAGCATCTGCAGTGCTTCCTCCTGCACTGGAAGTGCACATCTGGTTGGAGTGACAGCCAGAGATGAACATGACAAGCAGAAAGAAAGGGAAGATGAAATAAATAAGGTCACTGCTTTTACAATAATCACAGGAGCCATGTGGGGAGAGCAGTGCTAATTCCACACCTCCTTCAAGTGAGAGCTGAGAAGCTGCTCAAAAGATTCCAGTGTCACCCCTATCACCTCATCCAGTGTTAAGGTAGGACAGGAGTGCAGGAGGGTCATTATTAGGAGAGACGGAAGTGAACCATCCAAGCCCTCTCCATGTCCATGTTCTGTTTCCTGGCTCAGGGATGCAGCCTTGCCAACAGGACTCACTTACCATCACCCTGCATGTCTGAAGTCCATAGTGTCAGGTTATCACGTAACAACTGCATGATAAGTGTAGAGTCCTTATAGCTTTCTTCACTCAGTGTATCCAGTTCTGCAATAGCATCATCGAAAGCTGCTTTTGCCAACCTGCAAGGACAGAACAAAGATTTAACAAATATTGCTGAACACAATCTGGAAGCACAGGTTAGCAACAGTCATTTGTGTGCTTTAAGAAATTTTTTACTCAAGAATATTGGTTTCATTAAACACTTCTATACCTTGCAGTACAACTGATTAAGGGTTGCTAAAAACTCAGTGTAGCCTGCAGTGACAGGAGATAAATGGTGTTTGCTGCAATCACTGCCACTCTGTACCTGCTCACAGGTCACAGAAATCAGTACCACCATCCTTCCCAGCTTGTGAGGAGAAGTTCAATCACCTCACACCTTGGGCAGTTTAAAGGCATGCACAGAGTTAACCTGGCAAGCTGCTGAACTGCCATTAGCTGATCAATTCAAGGTTATCACTGTTCTGCTTCTCACACACCACTACTCCCACACAAACACATGGCTCTGGACCCCAAAGAAAATGGTGATGCTGAAAATGCTCCCAGTGAATCGATGTCAACCAGAGCAAACATCAGCAGGAAGAAAGCAGGAAAAGCAGTCACCCAAGGAGCAACCACTTCTGGCTTGTTTGGTATTCACACAACATTCCCATCTTCCCAGTCAGAACCTACCTGCAGGCACGATCAGGAGAATTAAGAATTTCATAGTAGAATACAGAGAAGTTGAGCGCAAGTCCTAAGCGGATGGGATGTGTTGGTGGGAGTTCTGTCATTGCAATATCACTAGCAGCTTTGTAAGCCACCAAGCTGTTCTCTGCAGCCTCCTTCCTGTCATTTCCTGTGGCAAACTCAGCCAGATACCTATGGTAGTCCCCCTTCCTGAAAACAGAAACAGCAGGAAGTCAGTAATCCTCGTTTCCCCACCAGTCACTAAATGAACATCTTAAATTAAACTCTGTTTAGATATTCACACACCAAGCACTCTGCTGCTCAGTTGCTACCAACACTGCACCAGGAGCTGAGGGAATTTTAAACCATCACTACAGGACATACCTTATTTTCTTCTCTTTACAAGTGTTCAGCTCAT
>VWZT01012524.1:193458-208310 GCA_013397055.1 Pachycephala philippinensis
AAAAAAAAAATACAACCCAAAATTAGAAAAGGGGGTGAGGTGAGCACTTAAGACTACAAGCTGTTTCAAAAGTACTCAAATATCAAACAGGTAACATCATGAAATTCCGAAGAGGGGCAGGACAGAAGAAAAATAAATAAAATTCAGCTGCTCCATAGGTACATAAAGCAAAACAGTTCTGCACATTTAGCTGGCACACACAAGAGGCAGGGACTGGTGGATGATGAAATGTGGAACTGAACAGTGGAACTGTAAATTCCTTGGAAGACATCTTGCTAGACCACTGCATTAAGTTTGTCTCAGGATGTAATTCTGCAAGAATTTCAGGCTTACACAACTCAATTCCTTACATTTTTGATCCTGAAAGGCTGCTCTGAAAGTGGCAACAGTAACAGGACAATCTGAAGGTAATTAATACAAATCAGCTCAACTCCATTATACCCCAGAATTAAATGGCACCTTCAGACCAATTTCTAGTGAGTCCTTGGAGGCAAAGCTCTAAAAGAACAGCCTTAAGACAAAAATCATGGAGTATCAGAACAGAATCAAGACATGCCACACAAAGGTCAGGTACAAGATGAAAACAAGCTCCAGAAGCAGGTGAAAAACACACAGCGCAGCAACTCAGCGAAAAAGCAGAAATCATCAACACTGACAGTGAAATCTGTGGCCAAAAATACAGTATATAAAGCCTTTAAAAACAGATACTGGATTTGAATAGTCTGAATTGGAAACAGTCACATCAACCTTCATTTTTTTCCAGTTCCAAACATAAAGCAAGGTCTGTGAGGTCAGGGTTTACCACAGAGAGTTTCACACCTGCAAGCAAAGAAACTGAGCACACCCAGAAAAGCTGAAACCCCTCCTCTGACATCAACATTGCCCAAACCAGACTGGCTCTGAGCCTCCCAGGTCATCCCAGTAGGAGTGGTTGGTGAAGTGCACACAGTCACCCATCCGTTGCTGCTTTTTCATGGTTTCACGGTAACTTTCACAGCTACAGCTGAAGAGAACCCTGGCTCAAGCTAATTTCGTATAAAGCAGAGATTTCAAGCAAAGGCATTAAAGAAACTACCAGGAACTGCAAGTCTTGGATCACAGGAGCAGCCCCACTCAGTCCACCATCCCCTCCCATCCTCCCACCCAAGCATTTGCTTTCCTTCTTTCTTTAAGCATTTTCCTTGCCATGTAATCCTTTTATCACCACACAGCTCCCGAACTATCAGGGTTTGTTACCCACAGCAGTTATACCCAAAAGGTGTTAAAATTACAGATCCAAAATAAATGATAAACTGGCACATACACACACATACTGATTTGTACAAAGTAACAGATTTGCAAAAGTTCCTCTAGAGAAATTAACTGACAGCAAATTTCATGTACAGATGTCAGAATGCCCTGACATTCACAGGAAGAATCAGATGCTGTACTTAATTATGTGACAAATGCTTAAGAAAGGTGCTGAAATATGGTCACTTGAGAAGAATCTACTTCATATATTCTTGGGCTACAAAAGCTATAAAACCTTTGGCCAGCAGTCAGTTCCTGCAAACTTCTTTCCTCTTGATCCTCTTTTTCAATGACTTCTTTTGCAGAGAGATCTTCAGCAAAACTGCAAAGAATTAAATCAGTTTCTAATCCTCTTTAGTTAAATAACCATACATGTACACACTTCTACTTCATCTTAGACAGACCTTTTCCAGCTTTGCTTAAAGGATCAGTCACAGTTACAGAGATCAGCTGCTGTCCGGGGCAAGGTAAATGTCCTGACCAAGCTTAGTTTAAAAAGATTTAATACAAATCAAGTTAATTAAGAGTAAAACAAGCAAACAAACAAACCCCACAACAAAACTAAAAGCTCTTGTACAGAAAGGATCTGTTCCAGACCGAGTAGCTCAGTGAGCTCTTTCTAAGAAGGGGGGATAGAGGAGAGCCTGGCAGCTGCCCCAAAATACAGCCCAGGTCAGAAGTCAGGGCACTGGAAACACACATTCCATGTGCCACATCTCCAGAGCAGGAAGGGGAAGGGCAATACCTGTACTATGGTGTGGGAATGGATTTGGTTTGACTGCAAGGGAGGCAACTGCACTGTGTGCAGCCACACACCACCTCAGCCTCTCAAGGATGAAGAGCACAAGCCTCAGCGTGCTCTCAACAGAGATGCAACCAGATGAGAAATCCAGGGGCTTTTGTGTATCCAAATGGCCACAGGACCCAGGAGAGCAGCCTGTCTACAAAGGGAGCAAGTAAGTGGCATTTTCCCTCATGGCTATGGATGTGTTTGGCTCCATTCAGCTGGAGTGGTTTGGGAAGAGGCACAGCCTGGTGTCTTTCATCTCTCATTATTGCGCAGTGCACCCTTCAGACAAAGCCAGCCTGGCCCTGCCCTCCCAACACCACCATCCTTCGAGTTCTGCCCCAAGTCATGCTGGCTACTAGCTCAAAAAACTCCCAACATGAGCCACGAGCTGAATTACAGTAAATACTGAAATACACCAAACTAAATGAATAATTACTTTCACAGAAACTACTACAGAAACTTTCCATTTCTACTGCAGCAGCCATCTGCAGCTGAGCAAGGTCACAGCTGCTTCTGGTGGTAGGTGAGAGATGCTGGTTCTCTCCAAATCCCCAGTGCTTTAAACGTGGCCTGTTGGTCCCCAGACATGGTTTGGGGAAGGAGGTTTGTTTGGTTGGGATTTTTTTTCCTTCTTCAGAGCCTTTTAAGCCTGGGAAAGGTTTTCCCAACACTGAACTTACTCCGGAAAATGCTACAATAGTCAGTATTTGTTGACAAGGGAATCATAATGATGAGAATTCTGCTGGAAGCTGTTTCTTCACAGAAGCACTGAGCACAACAGGGCAGGAGTGCTGCTGTTCAGCAGTGACAGTGAGCAGCAGCATCCAAACCTCTGCAGTGTTCCTCAGGCCCTTCCTGTTCCCAGGCCATCCTGCCACACCCCTTCACACACTTAGAGCAGATGCCAACCCATATGAAGTCTCCCCGCAGCTACTAACAGGATCTGGCCTTCAGCTACAGATGATGCTCAGAAGCCTCTTGGGAAAACTCTCTCTGGAGCTGGGCAGACACAGCCACCCTTCCTCCAGTACAGAACCAGTGACAGTGCTCAGTGCACTCCTCCTCCCAGCACAGCTGTGAGAGCTGTTCTCTCTCAGGATTTAACAGCTGAACACACTGCTGGCACGACACTGTTCTTCACGTGGCTTCTCTCTCTCTTCAGACACCTTCAAGCACTTACAAACATGGACTTCTTGCACCCCAGTCCATTCAGAATGGCACATGTCCTTTACAAAGAGAGATGCAGAATAATGGCCATTTCTAGAATCCTTTTAAAATGAGGAAAAAAGTCTTTTCACCATCAAAGGATCTTTGGCAGAAGATAATAACCACCCACAAAACCCTTTGCAAAAGAACCTGGAAGCACACAGTGTAAAACAAATTTAATGACTGGATAGCTTTTGTCTTGTTTTCTATGTTCTGTTAGGAGATTGTAGACACCCGTCAAGAAAAGGTTATTTGGGACTGTATGTAACTGGCAGAGCCTCATCTCATCAGCATGCCAGCATAAAATTAGAAACTCACAACTTTAACAATTCCATGGAGCAACAGAAACCCTGTGAGTCAACAGAAAGTAGTCCAGAGCCATTCCTGAGAGAAGATTTCCAAGCCAACATCATTTCCATTGCTGGTATATGAATCAGTGCCAGGTGACATAACAGACTCCACTGTTTCTCTGGAAGTGAAGATGTGAACCATGTGGAGGCACTTGTCTTCAAATAATGGAGATGAAGTCTCTGCAGAAATGTGTGGGATTTAAATTGTACGGGAGCATGCCTGCTCTGTGCTAAACCATCATTTAGGGCAGAGGGGAAGGGGGAACAATTACTCACTAAGAGCTGAAGGTTTCATTAGCCCTTACCAATGAAAGTCAGAGCTTGCTGCAAGTTCTCCATTTTAGGTAAAGCTGCACACACTAAGTCAGCATGAAGTTATGTGGATCAATTTTTGCCTCTCTCTCCAGAGAGAGAAAACAGCAAGGCCCTGGAGGTTGCTACACACCCAAGTTTCACAGCTGGGATGACCATGATGTCCCCAAGAACATAAAGTGACAAAAGACAAAGAGCCAAGAAGAGCACTGAAGAGCCTCCCCCAGGGACATTTCAAGTGTTACTGTTTTGAACTCTCTAGGACAGAGAACCAGAATCACAGAAGGTGTCACTGTATTATCCAAAGCAACGTTTATAGGAAGGGGAAGCTTAACAGCCAATCACCTCCTTTAACAGGGTTAATTAAAAAAAGAAGTTGCTTGGAGTAAGTAAGGTTGGAGGGGAAAGAGTAAGGCCTCCTGAGCAGGTGCAGCCTCACACCTGAGTAAGCAGGGAAGACAAAGTGCCAGCACAGTTCAAATGCTTGGCAGAGCTGTTGATGCACTGAGGGAAAAGCCCTCCCTCTCCTGAGGCTGCTGCCCTTCTGAGTGTTTACACAGAAACACCCAAGCTCTCCCCTTCACCAAGGAGATTTATTCTCCAGATAAGGAACAAGTTCCAGCCTTCCAAGGCCGTCACCCTATTCCAGGTCAGCACACCACAGGCAATCTGGAACACCAGGGCAGTTTATGGCAAGGGGACCAGAGCTAAATGACATTTTGCTGTAAGACCAACTCCATCTTACCATTTGCCGATATTCCCGAATCATTTTTAATTTGTCTTCTCCACCTTTGTTTTCTTCTTTCTGTTCAATGCTGCTGATTATTCTCCAGGAAGCTCTCCTGGCTCCAATCACGTTTTTATATGCAACAGAAAGCAGGTTTCTTTCTTCCACTGTCAACTCCACATCCATTCCAGCCACTTTCTTCATTGATTCAACCATTTCTAGGAGGAAAAGGTCAGGCAATTATTCTCACACCTGAAGCATCTTTCAAATCATTCAATACAAGCTGTACATTAATGAGAGCTTAGGAAATTAGGCTCCCTCCTCCTCTCATCCAGTTACTCCTCACTTTTACACTGGAGTGTTACAAACAAATCAATCAGCACATACACAAAGGAAGTATCTGATGTTCATCTGGTATTTTACAAGGGTTCCAAAAATTCTTTAAAGGTAGTTTAGCTTTTGGTTTTAATTTTTTGGTCTTTGGTTTGGGGTTTTGATATTTTTTTTTTTTTTTTTAACAGACAGACGAAAAGGATGTAGCAGCAAAAACATTCTTCCACAGTGGATAAGAGTTATCAGTACAATCCTACAGGAGTGTGTGTTCTTCAGAGCGCTTTGGAGAAGGCAGAGAACAGTGAGGAAAGATGAGCAAATGTGATCTGGCTCTTGGCAAAGTCAGGATAAAACTGAGGAATTACAGAATGCTCCACTGATTTGTCAACTGGAACACAGTGCAATGTGGTAATTAACACAAACATAAAATCCAGATTTGAATACATGTAGAGATGTATGAGTACTGTTACTAGGAATGGGAGTCAAAGCTGCAAGATGAACCTCCAAAAGAAAAATCTGGTGGTTGGAGTGGTAACAAAAAAGCCATCCTGAGTGTACCCAGAGCAACCATATCTACCCATGCCAAGCAGCCATTTACAGTGAAAAGTAACACACAAAATATGAATGGATGTATATTTCTATTTTAAGCCTGTTGAAAAGTACTTCTAAATCTGAGGTTAAAACAATTATTACCAAATACAGCTTTCCTACACTCCAGTGGAAGCAAAGATTGAATGACTTAAGGGAGGTTATAACCCTTTCATTACCTAACTGCACTGTGATTGTTCAGGACACATCAGAAGAACAGTGTTAAATATACAAATGAAGCTTAACTATAATTTTTCCCCCCCCTCAGATGGTCAAAATCACAACCTAAACAGGCACAAGCTACTTCAGCAGTGGAGGCTGTAAGCACCCTGGCAGGAACAATGTTATCAGTCTCCAACAGGTCTCCATATGTGGAGGACAAAATTTTATGGTGGCCCTATTTTTATCAGTAGATTTTGCTTCCCCAAATCACAGAATGTAATGAAAAATCCACCAAGCATTTGATAAAACTTTCTGAAAACACCAACCTGCAATTGCAAAATGGTGAACTGCTCTTACTGAAGAATTTGAGAGCTGCCCTAAAAGACTCCACATTCACACAGTTAGTATTAACAAACATAATTAGATATTTTAAGCCAGCTAAGTTACAGACAATATAATATAGCTACAATTAGCTACTTAAATAAAGCAAGCACTATAATTTATTTCCTGAAGGATGACCCTACCATCCCATTCATACAAAGAATCTACTTAAAAGCTGTACATTTTTTTAATTATGCAAATTAAGCCATCTCATATTTTGAAATTTCTTAAAACAGTGGAGCCACACTCAAGATAAGATGCCTGACAGTTCTTGTGGACAAAAATCACCATCAGGAATTGAGACTTGTAGTCTTTATGACCTGGGTATCTTTGTCAAGCTCCAGCAAAAAATGCAGGTCTTGTTTCTAAGCCTAATATTTGATTGCCTTCAGATAAGCAACAAAAAGGTTACAGAAGATCCTGCCTTTTTTTAAAAGGGTTTCTATTATTGCGCTTTATTGACTGGGATTAACTACAGAGCACTTCAGTCATACTCCTGGATGTACACAATGCTTTTATAGAGAACCTGCTTCTTAATGAAACAAAAATCTAGTCACACTTGTCTAACAGTGATATACACGGAATAATTAGTCCAGAAGTGTGGAGGTTGAAGAACATATACAGCAACAGCTTCCAGGATCTTCTGCCCTGTATCAGGAAATTGCAACTGGGGCAAAAAGGGCACGGTTATCAATTGTTCTACAGGTTTCCGTCACAATCTCTTCCCTAGAAGCAAATTAGTCTAGCGTGAAAATTTAAAATAAAAAAACTATATGTTCCCTGAAAATGAGCATCTAGTTTTCAAAGTACATAACACATTATTACCAATTTAATCAATTGCTTGGCTTCTGCAGGATTTTATATATCTATTACCAGTCTGAACATCTACAAGCTGTTGAAACAGAGGTTTAAACACCCCTGTGCACTGGAGGATAAACCCAATTTAAGCTGTTCAACAGCTGGTACAAAGGCAATCCCAGGACCCCGCCCTAGAGGAGCTCCTCTGTCAGTATTTGAGTCCTGTTGCATCTCTTCAGCCTGTTGGCAAAGGTCATTAACCACCCTCCTGCAGTCACCACAACCATGGAAAGAACGGAGCCAAAGGAAAACAGGCACCTGCTCAGAGTTACTACTATCAGTAAACAGCCCTTATCACCCCAACATTTTTATGACTGAGCTGTTAGTAAGTTAAATAGACTCTGTGACAAGTGACAGCCACTGGGAACAGGATGCTGGGGGATGGGGGAGCACCTGAGGTTCCTGCATTTGTTGTGAGGCACAAAACCCTCCAGTTTCACCACCCCTCACACTGGGTACAACCTCCCAACACGTGACAACAGGAAATGAAAGGTCTCCTCTTCAAAATCTTAATCCTGTTACTAGGGAATCACACAACCACAGATTAGAATCCCACCCATAAACAATTGTCTTACCCAAAGAGAAAACATTTATCAGTCTACACAGAAAGCTGTTGGAGGAAAAGGTTTCTAGTTTAGTAAAGAGCCCAATTTTACTCACAATACAAAAACCTGGGCTCATAATTTCAACAAGACAAAATATTATACACATACCTTGGTCTTCCATGGTAAAGCCATAATCCAGCCCTGAAAATTTAAGCCTGATGAAAACCCTTAAGAACAAAGGCAGTACAAAAGCAAGGGGACAGTACATCTGTATCTCCTCCAACAGAAAACAAAAATAAAGCCATCTATACCTGCCACCAGAACAAATATTTTTTATTCTAAGTGCCATTTTACCAATCTGGAAGTTTCCACAAGGAGGTGGAAAGCTCAGTCAGAGACCATTCAAGACAAAATACAAGTCTGAGATTACATTTCATTAAGAAGGATTATTGCAGTAATGACAACTCATTGCATACAAAATCCAGAGATGCTTACACTGCATCATGAAAAAAGTAGTGTTATGCAGATTCAGAGAGACACAGACTGTATTTAAGTGATTAAGTTCCAGCCTCTCAGGTGATTGTGGCTGTCACCTTATTATGCTACTGTCAGATCATGCCACCATCAGGGCAGGAAATCCCAAAAATGTAAATTGTGGAAGGAGAGGGGAATATTCTGGAGAATTACATGCTTGCCCTAGATTTAGATCTTTCCCCAAGCACCTGCTGTTGGTTAAGAAACACCACAACACACAGGCACTTTGTCTGATCAGGTTTGTATATTCTTAAAGAAAAGCTGAGACTGCCTAACATACTACAAAACTGTAATGATGCCCAGGCCATTTTTTAGGTTCCTGTATTATACTACTATGACTAAAATCCTGGCTCCTCATTGCAAACCCTGCTGACTTACCTCCAGCCACCAGGAGGGACACACAGGCACAGCCTGGAAAGCACAAAGGGTTGGGACAGCGGGGGCCACCTACAAAAGGTTTGTGGAACAGCAACGTGCATGGTTCAGGATTGGGGTTTAATGTGAAAGACAAAGAATAAGCCTTACTCTAAGCTAAAAGTGGGGAAGTTCACAAGTGTTGAGAAGCACATGTTTGATAACCATCCTTAGGGGCCAAGCCACAGAACAAAGGGCACAGCTGATAAGGATTCATACTAGGTCACAAAATAATGACTGCCTCTTGACCAGAGACAGATGACAAACTAGGTATTTGTTGCTTCTCAAACTCCAGAAATCCAGAGAACCCAGGGGAACTGCAATATCCCTAGGTAAGGAAATGGGTGATGTACAGCAAATTTAGAGGGAAGACTAAAAACCTTCCCAGTACAGGATACAAATTAAGAAACAGCAGACCCTACCAAAGGAATAGCCAGTATCTGGCAGTTCTATCAAAATCTGCACTTGTAACAGAAACCATCTGGCCTAGACAAAGACTGGTGCACTAAAGAAAACTTGTTAGGGCAAATCTGCAGTGTTTTAACTTCTAGTTCAGTGCCTGAGTCTCACCAACCAGGATGCTACAGGGTCATTTTTTTTTGGTTTCCAACCAGGGCACTCCTTGTGACTTTAAACAACACACAGAATCTACTTCAACCTTACTGCTGGAGTAACTCCCCCTTGCCTCCACACACACTGGCTCAACATCACCACAGGAAAAAACAAGAGCTACAAAATCTCTTAGTGGTGTGCTTCTCTTCCAAAAGAGGAACTACTTAAGTGAGAAAGTTTCTTAAAATAAGGACAGAAAAAGAACTTGTTGAGTAAAGGGGGGATGGAGATGATGTAGTGGTCGTCATACTCGAATCAAAATGAATCTTAAGAGAACCCACAAAGTGAATTCTTATCTATTATGTAATGAAGAGCAGCAGAAGCACTGTCTTAACTCTCCATTTAGCAGAAGCAGAACATCAGAAAACGGCAGTTGTGTTTTAAGTTTAATCTTTTCTATTGCCCTTATCTAAGGGCAATAAAGCAAACCTAGCTCTTCAAGCTTCTAAGCTGCTGCCCAGTACCTACTTCAGCATTTCAGGAGCTAAAAGCTGCAAAGGAGCATCCTGTGAGCTGTGAGGAGGTGAAGGACACAGAAGAAAAAACAAGTCTTCCCTCGTGTCCACCAAGGATGATCAAAGACTCAGTACAAGTGCTAGTCTTGTACTTGTTCATTCTTGCAATGAACAAAAGATTATCAGGAACAAGTCCCAAGAACTTGGAAGTATCTGACCCTAAAGTGTTGTGTGTGACCTCTCAGCTAGGGCTTTAATAACAGCAGCAAACACAAAGTGGTTTACACTGTTCATCTGAGAAGGGTTCCAGCAGACACTCAGGGCTACCTACAAAACCACAAACCTAATACTCACTAGGGGTCAAGTTAATGGGCATCACATTAAAAAAACCCTGGAATGAGTGGGTATATGCATAAACATTGTATTGTAGAGCATGGCCTTCCATTATGCCTCACAAATCTACTGGAATGCTTTGAACACGTAAAGCACATGGACAAGGAGGACATAACTGGTACAGTCTACCTGGATTTCCCAAAGGCATTTGACAAGGTCCCTCACCCAAGATTCTTTAAGGAACTCAACTGCCATAGGATAGGAAGGAAAGTCCTCACATGGATAAACACTTGGCTGAAAGACAGGAAACAGGGTATGAATATGAGAGTCAAGTGCTGAGAACAGAGAAAGCCCACCAGTGGAATCATAAGGGATCTGTGCTGGGAAGCAGGCTGGCATTTCTGAGGGAGCCACAAAAACAGAGGCAAGTAGTAAGTACTAATTTAGTAGCAGCAAACTGCTAGGAACAAGCACGAGAAGAACTGAAGAAATAGGGGCCAGTGTATTTTCTTCAGTAAGAGATGAATGTAACTGTGCAGATTAATGTCCACAAACTGCACTTCCCAAAGCTACAGACCTCCACCTGGCACCAGTGGGCACTCACTACAATGATGAGCTCCAAATTCAACCAAGTGAAAGTTCAGCTCCTCTTTCCATCCATTAGGAACTCTTTTAGACACACCATTACACTGCCTGCATCAGGTTTTTCTGTTCTCTTAGGGAATCCTGTGTTTGGCAAGGAGGACTCCAGAGATGGCTGAGCCCACCCCTCTCAATTCCCTCCTGCCAGCTCAACGCCCCTCTGACCTCTCAACTGGCTCGTTCAGATCACCACCTCAGACAACTACTAGAGAAAAAAAAATTAATCTTGCTTCTAATTTACAGAACTGAACTGGCTCTAAGGTCAGAACCCGAGCACATACGAGAAGCATTCCATACTCATCACAATGTACAAGTTTTACACAAATGAGCATAAAAGAACCCAACAGGTGGATTTCCAGCTAAGACAACCAACAGGCAGAGAATGAAAAAAAAAAAAAAAAACCTGAATAATATCCAACCTGTACTGTGGCTTGATGATGATTTTGCGGACAAAGCAGAGGGTTATACTGCTATTCCTTGTGTAAGATTTGTAACACCTGGGGCAGTCAAAACCCTTCCAAAACCTGACTGCATGACTCTGCAATAAACAGTCCTGGACTCTTACACAACTGGAGAAACACAGGTATGGGCCAAGATATCCAAGCAACAGTGGGATTTTCTGCATAATCAATTGTATGGTCTACCATGAGTCCTTCTTGCAACAAGAACATTTTTAAATCGTCCCTGTAATCTCTTCAAGCTGTGGACATTTACTTTTCTAAATGAAGAGGATATCCCCACTATTTCTAACAAACATTTCAGTTCGAAAGCAAACATCTCAAGTGTGGGCCTCATCATACATCTCTCCCCTCGACTAAGATCTGCTACTGAGCCATCCTCTAATACAAGAACTGGACACCAGTTCAGCTCCTGTGCTCCTTGTGGAGGACCACACCATCCAATTGTAGAATTCTGTCTCCTTTGTTTGCTGCTGGTATGTCAGGAAATTCAAGAAGGCCATTACAGACAAAGGCCCTCTCTCACACAACTCCTCATAATCACAAGTCAATTTATGTCCCAGTATGTACAACTCCCACTTAAAAAAATGTACAGTCTTATTTCTTTAGCACTGTCTTGCCCATACTTTAACTTTTAGATTCCTACAATTCTTAGGGATATGCTGAGATTTTTCTGCCTTTTAGCTCAAAGACAGCAGTCACACCCCACATCAACACACCAGTAAGACCTTTAACACACAGGGTAAGTGGTAACCATTAATGGGGGAAGGAACCCAAAAAACTGAAGTGTGTTTGACATCTGCTTGAAAGAGACCAATCGTCTCCAAACCAAAATTAATATGCAATTTGAATTCTAATTTGTGACTTATTGATTCTTCATTACGCTCTAAGCTGAAGACCTGTTACTAGGAGACAGTTTTTTCTAAAAAGGGTTCAAATCTTGAACTGAACCCACTGCTGTACACATTCCTGCCTTCGTGATAAAGGCACACTTCCCTGATAGGCAATTTCTAAAGACAAAGGGAGCCAGCTGTCAGCTTGCTGTGCTGGGAGGAAGGAGACCTGTCATGGATGGCTTGGGTTTTTCCCTTACCTGTACCTTGACCTATAATCTGGTTTTGAGGGGGGAAAACCCCACCTATTTCACCTCACCCAAGTCACGTACTTCAAGACTTGTAGTAAAAGCAGCTGTTTCAAGTATTTGCCCACAGTATACCTTGAGTCATAGCGTGTTTCTCACCTAAAACAAAGATGTTCCCAGCTTCCAGAAACAGGAATTGGTTTCAATATTCAGCAGCAGTCTACAGGAATCCTCTACATCCTCTTGATATAAAGAGCTCCACAGTATCACTTACTCCAATTGTTTTCCAAAAAAGGAGTCCATTTAGTTATATATTATTCTACTAATAAGGAATAGCAGTAAGTGAGATTTCTCACAAAGCTTCCTGTACTACCAGTAAGCTTCCTGGCATTTTGTGATTTGCCATAACATGCCTAAGCAGATCTGCGAAGACAGTCAGACACCCAAATCTCTTAATATCTCTGGAGATCAGGGTTTAAGTGCTACTTACACTGCAAAAGTACCTAGAAAGTTGTCCTCTTATTCTGGGCCAACATCCTGAGGACAGTACAGACACAGGACTAGATTCCCAACCGTTCACAAATACAGCTCCCAAGATTTCATGAATTCCCTAAGTGGGTCAGGTAAGTAACACCAAAGAAGCCACAGTTGGATGCCCACCATAAGTGCTGCTATAAATGCCATGAGCCATACATAAATAGCAACGCACCATTCTTTCAGTCTCCAGGAGAAAGATGGGATAGAACTTTAGACTTAGCCTAATGTTAAACACAAAAAAAATTGCCAAACTCATATTCAAATTACCCAAGGGATTCGTATTCCAATGTATCTGTAGCCAGTACTTACCATCACCCCATTTTACATGTGCCAGTTAATAACTGTGGCCTCATAATCATGCACCTCAAAGATCAAACTGAGGAGCAGAATCAGGAGTAGCTTACACTTTCCTCATATTGCTTGTCCAATCACTTTGTTCACAGAATTATTCAGCAGTCTCAGCTATGATCTTGGCAGAACTGCATTATTTCACATAAACAAGAACAAATTATGCCAATCATTTTTAATTGTTTCAGCTGAACAAGAACACAGAATTAAATGATAAAACAGTATCTACAGTACATTTTCTTCCAGGCCATGGACACAAGAAATGTGAAGACACATTTAGAGCAGTTGGTGGAATTATAGGGTGCATCTTAAATATGTTCACCCAACTTGATTCCTAAAAGCTCTGGAAGCCTAAAACCCACAGCACCGATTTGAACAAGACAGCTTTCAGTTCAGTGCTCCCTCCTAAATTTAAACAAGTCTCATGCCCATTCAGAAGCAATACTGCACAACAAGTCTTCTACATCTTGCTCTGGGCAGCTTGTTTAGCAAACATTCAGGGTACTGGGAGAACCGAAAGTCCACCCAGGGAGATGCTGCACCAAGGCAATAATCCCTCCTAATCAATTTTTATTAGTTGACAGGAAGTTTGCATTGCAGATCTGTGCCATGGGGTAGAGTCCTATTACCTTCTAACAAAGTGATTTACTGCTGACTTAAGAAAACCCCAGAAAGAGTCATGCCTCAAGAGCTCCCAAGTATGACGATTCCTCCAGGATGTTGGGTTTCCACTCAAAACCAAAGCCAACACTTTCAGTGGCACTGACTCATCCATACCAGGTGGGGAACCCTTCCCTCCTCAGAAGCTGCACCCTTATTGTGGAATATGGATGTGTCCCTCTGCCCAAGTTAATTATTGTACCCCAATACCTGTTTTTTTTGGGCTGATTTTTTTCTGTAAGCCCTTCAGTGGAAATTGCCTGACTGCTTTCCTTTAGTGGTACTATTAATTCTGAATTATTTTCCTATCAGAACTCTAACTGAATGGAGTCTTATTTAAGCCTTCTTTTTGTTTTAGTTTCTCTTTTCCTCCCCAAAACGTGCATTTTTCAGATGTTCTGCAATGGTGCCATCAGATGTTTTTTAAGCACAACTCGGTAAAAATCACTGATTTGGTGAGAACTTGGTCATGTTGTCTACAAAAATTTATGAACAGAAAGCATTTGGAGTGTCTTCTTACCTCTAAATGAAGTGTAATTGCATTCATACATTCTACATACCTGTATTTATTTCATTTCAAATGAATAATCACAGCTCTCAGGGCAAAGTAACAGTCTCAGAAGAGTCGAGAAAATTAAAGGCCCTCTCTATTATATGCAGGGGAACCATGTTTAAAAGGAACAGTTGCAAGACAGACATTTTTGGGGCAAGAGACACCACCCAGGGTTGCCAGTTCTTCCCCTCTACCACTTTCCTCCAGGTATTAAATCATCACGGATATTAAATGATCAGGGATAGCGCACAGACTTAAAAGGGGGAAAAGGATGAAAAGAAGACGCTGGGAAAGTAAAACGATCTGTAATAATTTCTACCACATAATGAAAGCATATGCGTTTTCTTTAGGCAGTGAATCATGTACTCGCTCCCTGCAGGTGAGAACTCGCTCTCTCTGGGTTTGCCAGGGGCAGCAGGATCTCCAGCCGGGGGTAGAGGCAGAGAAAGAAGCGCAGCCCCGTCCCCGGGGACCCCCCACGAGCACGGCCGGCGAGGGGCCGAGGGCCGGGCCCCCCCTCCGGAGCGCTCGGCATGGGCGTTGTCTGCGGCGAGCCGCCCTCGCCCCGCGCCGCCCGGCCGGGGGAGCGCGGAGCCGGGGCCGGCCGGACCCAGCGGCGCCGTGAGGGGCAGCGGGGTCTCTTTGTGGGGCCCCCCGAGGCGGGGGCGGCTCCCCTGCCCCCC
>VWZT01012524.1:208606-228780 GCA_013397055.1 Pachycephala philippinensis
CGGGATGGGGAATAAAGCGGAATGAGCCGGTGTGAGGGGTGTGAGGCGGGATGAAGAATAAAGCGGAATGAGCCGGTGTGAGGGGTGTGAGGGGATGTGAGGGGTGTGAGGCGGTGTGAGGCATATGAGGCGGGCTGAGGCGGCGTGAGGGGTGAGGCGGTGTGATGGGCGAGGAGGGGTGAGGGATGTGAGGAGCAGTGAGGCGGTGTGAGAGATGAGGCAGGATGGATGAAGCGGTGTGAGGCGTGAGGTGAGGAATAAAGCGGGATGAGGGATGAGGCGGCCCGGCAATGGCGGGGATGGATCCGCCGCTCCCCCGCCCGGCTCTGGCGGGGCCGTGACCGGGACATGGCTCTGGGCGGGCGGAGGGGGCAGCGGGCCCCCTCAGTTTGGCTCGTTCTCTCCGTGTTTGTGCTGCCCTCAAACGCTGACAGCACTGTTGGAATTACCCTCTCTCTGTATTTTGGTACAAATCACCGGGTGTGCTCCACACAGAAGGGTGGATCTGTGACCGAAAAGCAGACGGTCACATACTGGTTTCTGCAGCCTCTCCAGGGTGTTTGCTCAAAGCATCACCTCCAGTGCATAGCACGTGGTAATTTCACAGTTTCAAGAGGCTAGAAGAACTAGAAATTAAAATTGAATGTTTAACGAGTTCCTCACAGAGTACTTGTGAAAAACAAAAGCATACATTTAAATAACTGAGATAATGCCTCGATTTCTGAAATCAGAATGGGTTTGGAAAACTAAAAGGGACACATGGCTGGCATGATCTCCAAAGATCCCCATCCCTGGAAGTGTCCAAGGCCAGGTTGGAAGGGGCTTGGAGCAACCTGATCCAGTGGAAGGTGTCCCTGTCCACGGCAGAGGAATTGGAATGAGATGAGATTTAAGATCACTTCCAACCCAAACCATTCCACGATTCTGTGATTTGCTCAGGGTAGCTGTGAATGAAGTCTTGTCTCTTTTCCCAGAGTCTCCTTGGAAGTGCAGGCTAAGGATGCTCAGCCCTGCTGATGGGAGGAGTGCACAGAGACCTTTGCAGGTTTTGACAGCAGAGACAGATCTGGCCCTGGCACCTCCTGGATATGATGTCAGGAATCCCCATTTATTGTTTTGTGCCCACTGAAATGGGTTCCTGATGGGTGACTGAGGGCACACACCTTAAACACCATTTAAAGCACATTTTTTCAGTAGTTTATTGTTTGCCTGACTTATTTTTTTTCAGTTGATGAACAAGAGTTTTAGGGTCTGCAAAATTACCGTAACCTTATGGTTTTCTTACAAATAAATCTAAAAACTTGCCAGAATTATTTTTATATCACTGTTTGCCTGCTCAGAAAATCAGTGGTCTGTTTTCATGGGACATTTAGGCCCTCTTTTTCACAGATCAGGATCATCTAATCAGGATTTCATAAACACAAAGACATCAGCATGTCTTGACAAAGGTGAATATTAGGTGTCAAGTCCACAAAAAAAATTGGTTTTTTCAATTCATTTGAAATAGGATTAGAAAATGCTGATTTGCTGAAATTGGGAATCCTAATAAACCTTTACTTCTGAATTACTGGTAAATACATGATACAAAGTTAGGCACCCAAAAGGTCCCAGCAGTGTCCAGTCACTATCTCTGTAAATTTTTAAGACTTGCAAATCACTTCTGCACTTTATTGACCATAAAAGTCTATTTTTCAGCAGAGACTTAGGGAGCTGTGCACAATAAATTAGATTTGGATCAATTTAGGATTTTTTCTGTGATCCTCGTGTTTAGCAGCCACTCAGCTTGCACAGAGTTCAATAATATAAATAAATCAGGACACTTCAGGCAGATTTAATTGCCAGAAATGAGGTGCATTCTTGATACCCTTGCTGAATAATAGCATATTGTCTAAATACTTTAAATTCTTTTGAATGCACTCGTTACAGATGGCATTCAGATATTTGGAAATTGGTCAGGGATTTGGCAAAGCATAAGGAATAAACAGCCTAATCCAGGGAAATACAGCACAATTTGCTGATGCAATCCTTGCTTGCCCCTTGCCCCCTCAACTTTCACATGAATCGATTCAACCACTGCTGCAGCCAAACCCCACGGCTGGAAGGAGGAGGAATGGAAAAGGAATTCTCCAGGATTCTCCCTGAGCCCCTGAGCTCAGGGGAGCTCTGCAAACACCGGGGCGAGGTGAAGCAGGAGGGGATGGCTGGCAGGGCCCTGGGGAAGGGCAGACACAGCCTCTTCCTTTCAGCTGCAGGGAGCTCTGAAATTATCTCAGCTAATCTCATTAAAAGGCACTCTTGGATTGCAGCTCTGCAGTGAGTGAGCACTGGAGCAAAGCTGGGGGCTTCTACCTGTGAAAATTTAAGGTTTTTTCCATCTGGAGCTGATAGAATAATCTTTACTGTGTGGACACATCAAGATTCTTATCCTTGGGGCCCAAAGGCCACTGTCCCCTTGCAGTTTTTAAGGAATACAGTGGCAAAAGTAGGATTAATGCAGATTGATGTTACAAACATTGCCCCCCATGGGACTCTGGTCCCGATTTTCTGTCCTTCAGCCCTTGACAGCACCTGCACACCTTGGCCTTTCACTGAAATAGTGCTCTCACACCACCACAGTTGTAGCCTCCTGCAGGAGATTCTCGGTGGTATTCATTTGTGTAACTATTTTCACTGATATTTCTAAGAAATACAGATTTTATTCCTGAACATACACACCCCATCCACACCCCATACACACCCCAAGACTATTCCCTCACTCCAACAGGTAGAATTGAGACCAAGAGCTACAAAATCTCATCTTAACATTCCTCACAAGTTGGGGTTTTTTTAAGGAGAATATACTTTTTCCCCAACCCCTTGACTCATTTAATTACAGAAAGTCACCTTATTTCAAAAACACCATAGTTTATTGGTTGGTAAGTTAACTTAGTTACCTTGGTTTGTCTTACTTCTGTAGGTGTTGTGTTTAATTGCTTTCATACAAATACGGCAAATTAAAAATGGCCATACCCCCTCAGTTTTTAATTATTAAATGCAAGTACTCCAAGAACTGATTGAGAATGACTCTGAGTCCAAGTTTTGGCTATACTTTTATTTACTTCACGTACTATGAACATATACATTACATGCTACAAAAAAATAAAAAAGGACTTTTAACTGTCAAGAAAGTGGATAGTGTTATAATACAATGGCACATGTTCATATTTTTCTTCAAACAGGTTTGGTTAGAATCCTTCCCCAAAACCATTAACAAAAAGGAAGTGTTTTACTCTTAAGGATGATTAGAAATATTTGCATTATTAACAAATACAATTCAAACAGATTAACAAGATTTAACCAGGTCATATATTAGTAAAAAGGCTGGGGCTTACCAAAATGAAATATATATTAAAAAACCATAGCAGCCAGTTGTACTTTTTAGTGTGATATAACGTGTAAATGCACCAGAAGAACACAGTGTAATTGAGCATTCTGCTTTCATGGTGTATTTCTAGAAATGATTATTCTAGTTCTAACACCTGCCTATGCACAAGAGACCAAAACCACAGCCAAGGAGAGACAAAAGATTGTGACCAACATTCTGAGCAATGATTTTTTCGCACGCATCGGGGAGAAGGGAGGGAACAAAGAGAAGAGGATAAACAAAGGCCACAAAAGGATTTCATCTACATGTTCATGAACATAGTTTCTACCTATTTGCCTTTAAGAGCCTGACAAGTTGAAATGTCTATTTTGTCCAAATGCAAAGATACTCCTTTCTATCACCTATGAAACAAAATCACATTTCAGCTTAGAACTGAAGAGTGGAAAACAGTTGCATTAATATATCAGTCAGCTAAAAAAACTGCTTGACAAGAACTTGGTATTCTAGTGTAACAGCAGCTATTAAGACTCCTCTAGTTTCTTTATTTTGCTCTTTCAAAGTGTACAAATATTCACAATTTATACAGTCTTAACAAAACCACATCTACAAAGTTTGCAGGGTATTTGCTAGTTAATTCAATTCACATCTTTCGTATTAAAAAGGCAAGGTTTGCATAATAAAACTTCCAGAAAAATGTTCTTTTGGTATCTTAATTCCTGATTGGAAAGGTACAAATATATGGGCTTTCATTAACTGCAGTTGGCAAAAATACTTCACAACAGTGTTACTCTAAGGACACACTGTTTATTAGGTTTCTTTTGCAATTCCTGAAGAAAAATATAAGCATATATGGGCAACTGAAAAACTCAGTATTGAGTCTGTTATTTAGAGTGCAGCTCTTGAACAAAACCCCCCCAAACAGTTACAGTAAATATCAAGATCAGAGAAAAAAATACAAATTAGCCTTAAAGAATCTGATGAGTTACAGAACCTAGAGTTAGTTTCTCAATTTTTTTCCCTTCCAAGTAAATTTTGTACTAAGCTAGAAGAGCTCCCACAATCACTGGCACGTCACCCTAACCAGAATAGCAATCCAAGGTGGAACAGAGCTGCAATTCCCTGTTTCCATTCTTACACCACTGTCCCTGCTGTCAGTTTTCTGCTAATAATCCTCAGTAGTGCTCATGAGACTGGTGATGGACAGGTGTGATTAATGTTAGTCCACAGAATTAATGAGTGCCCATAACCTGAACATTACTCAGACTTGCTGATGGATTAGTTTTGAAGTAAAACAACTAGTACTTAAATAGAACAGAAATATTATAATTTCCAGCATGTTACAGAGTTCTGAGGTAAAGTGTTACCAGTATTGTTGTAGGGTCGGTGCCTTGCAGCAAAGGCCTTTGCAGCACATGCAACCCATGAGCCATTGGAGTCACACAGGTTTGAAGCAACCAAACCCAACAATTTCAGTTTGATACTATTTAGAAAAAACCCTTCTGCATGGATTACACTGTAGTCAAAGGTACAAAATTTAGTTTGGTCACCAGAGTGCTGTGCTTGGAAAACAACCCAGGGTACAGGCAAGGGAGAGTTACTTCAGTGTTTAATTTCAGTTTACAAAACTTACTAAATCCATTCTGATTTATATTAGAGAAAACCAGATCATTAGAAGAACAGACTAAAAAAACAACCATCAAGCAGTGCATAATACTGCCTACTCAATGCACTGATTTTCATCATGAGCTAGGATAAGCCATATTTACTCTATTATGCCTTTTGAGAATCAATCCAGAAGCACACAATTATTTTCCATTAGTTTATTAAAAATAAAATCCTCATGAATTCACTATCAAGTATTTTACAGATGGGAATTAAACCAGAAGAGTCCCCAGAGTGTCTTTAAAACAAAAGTAATATTTGGTTTGTCAGTTCACCGTGTTTGACACTGATTTGTACTGTAACAGTATTGTACAAATATTGAAGAATTCTAGAAAAATTAAACTAGCCCTACACAATTTAATTTTATTGGAAAGCAGTGTCAATATTTTAGTATATTTAGTGAATCAAACACTGCTTTAAAGCTACGTATTAAAGTGCTATGCACGTATTTTTCTGCACTGAAATGGAGGTTTACACTTCCATAAGCCTTGTATTTGTGGATAAAAAGAGATACTGTGTGTTAATAAAAATCTTAAATTAAAATCAGCTGCTGTGTTTGAAGCATCAACAGTACTGAAGAAATCAATCTAGTGTCCACAAGCTTCTAGAATTCTGAGGTTGATTGGATCTGTCGTTTACCATGAAAATGGTAAGGATCTGTAAATCATAAGGCTGTCCCCAACGGGCCCATCATCAGTCTGTGCTGTGCACAGTTAACTGACCATGCAGAGCACTGTATAGCCCTTCTAGGACAGAGAACCCAGGATGGAAAAAAACATGGAGAGAGCTCCAGGATAAATTTGTGAAATTTCTATCTACGTATTGAATTGTCTACGGTTGATGTTCATTGCCTGAGGAAGAAGCAACATAAGCAATGGGCCCAGAGAGAGCTATAAATGTTATCTTGAACATCTACAGCACTGCTTTCTCCAGCTGCTGCTGCTGGCAAGGTCCAGGCTGCCGTGCACATGGACATAAGCAGGCATTACAACCTATAATCATGGCCTAGTTCTGCCACTTGACACACGAGTTATCTGCTGTCGTACCCTGAATTACATGACCCTTGCTTAAGGAATGGTGGTGTTGAGTCCCAGGGGTTTGCAGGTTATCAGAATGCTTATCCAAGCAATACCGCTTTCAGCGTCGGTCCGAGCATAGTCTTGATGGCATCTGCAATAAAAACAAGTTGAGATTGTTCCCATCTGTAAGAGCAACTGTTGAGCCACACTCAGCTGAAGTCCTCGTCAGGATTCTGTTGATCCAGCAGACGGACGTGTGTGAATGGAAAGTGACCACGTCTGCCGTTACATTCTCCTTCCCACTGACCACTCACGTTAATCTTTGTGACCTTTACCAGCTCACCGACCTGTGGGGTAAGAAACACACACGTTACAATCCAGAAACACAGGCAGGGTGAGCTGCCACCCTTCCCTCGGTGTGCTGTCACCCAAGTGCACCAGATACATATCTATAAAAAGCAGCTTTAGTCCTGACAGTTTCTGAGACACCAGCCTGCCCCCAATGCCATTCACTCCAAGAAAGTATAGAAAGAAATGTGCCTAGATCAGGTGAGAACCACCTGAACTGAAGAGCCAGCAATCCAATAGCAATCTTTCCAAGTGCTCTTGGGACCTGCCATCAGGTGCTATCCTGATAAATGTGCCTTGCTGGGCTGACAGAGGGCTGCACACTGCTGGGACTCCATCAAGAGTCTCATAGAGCAAGGAAGGCTTGTACCTGTACCAAGTGGACACTAATCTGCAAGCTCAACTGCTCACTGGTTTTTTTTGAAATTCCACTTTTCAAGTTCTGGAAAGTGGAGGATCTCTCTCTCTCTCTCTCTCTCCACAGATTATAACAGGTGTGTAAGAAGTGCCATAAGGCTGCTCTGTTCTTACTCTGGGCAGCCACAACCAGCCACTACCAAAGGCAAAGCCAGATGGCATTTCAGTCCTGCCCAGCATGGATTTCTCCCAGAAATAAATCCCATTGAATCACAGAATTGTTTAGGTTGGAAAAGATCTTCAGGGGGCATCGAGTCCAACCATTAAATCAGCACTGCCAAGTCCAGCACTCATGGGAATAGTAAAGACAACTGATGCCCTCTCCCTCTTACCAAGGAATACGTCTCCTCATCTCCACCCTAATATTCCCAGCACCAGTTCCAAAGGCATCACCTCCCTGTGACAAAGGCACAAACTGCACAGCAGGCACTTCCCCAGGGCTGTGCAGGTAGTTCAAATCAGGACACAAGTCTAGGTCTGATCAGTCCCCACCTCTCTTTCATATTGAAGGGTACTTTAATTAAGTGGCACTTACACAACCCGAGGAAGCACAATTTACATTGTAAAGACACTGGAGAGTTAATGAATGCACCACTGAAAAGCTGTCTACCCATTTCTACCCCTCTGCAGAATTTTATCAATAATCTGATTTACGAGTAACGTACAACAGTTTTAAAATTCTTCCCACATCACAGATGGAGGATGCTTTCGGGACAGATACGTTCTATTTTCTTTCACTAATACTGTAAATAAACTCTGAAGGTGTGGCCAAAGGCCTCACTGCATTTCATCCAGAAATTCATTGAATATAAAGTTTACAGAGATGCTCATCACTGTGTTCCAAATCCATCCAGAACACAACCCCATTATTTGCACTTTCTGGGCGGCCAAGGAAGAACAAAGAAAACAATTTCAGATGTTACCAATCTCCATTAACTTTACAGGTTTTAATCACTTGCAATCTTTTGCCAGAACAGCTTTTAACAGTTCATAAATTCAACCCCTTTTATGGACATTTAATTAAGCTTCCCATACCTCTCATGATTACTTATCTGGTAATGAGAGGCCCATTGGGACTCTAGCTGTAGCTTTTATTTTTTCCTTTTGTAGTCATTAGTATAGACACTTTAATGAATCATATTTTGAAGAAAATCCTCTTATGTATTTGCTACAGGCAAAAAGGAAGCCGTCCTCCAGTACTGAATGCAAGCTTCAGCTCTTTAGGAATTTAATCATGCAGTTTGTATAATTTTGCTACTGCTAATAACCACTGGGGGGTTGTACCAACAAAAATAGTCTGCTGACCAAAACAATATATCAGCTATAATTTAACAAGGGTAAGATTCAATGTGACAATACTAGAAGTGGAAAATCTGATTTCCTAATCACAGCCATTACCAGAACAATGTCCCAGATAACTTTAAACTCCTTCAGACCTGGATAGAATCTACATATCAGCCTTCAAGAGAACAGTGTTTAACCTCCAACCCACTGGGAAGGGAAAGCACAACTTGCACTGAAGTTTGCTGTCTGCAAGGGATTTTTCTAAGACTATTGGTCTCTGCTCTGCTATCACACACTAATTAGCGTTCATTAGGGTTTATCTTGGATGCCTTACAATAAACTCACCTGCAGAAGGTGGGTTTAACAGAGCAATGACACTGAGTTACAACAGGGGATGCTTGGGACACTCCCTCACTCCCAGAGCATCCTGTAGCTGGTTTTTGGTTTCCAGGGGTGTTTCAGGGCCACTGCAGCCAAGGGATACTCATTAATGAAATCCCCTTACTAGAAGGAGCTACACTTTGAAAGCTGCATTTCAGTCATTGTTGAATGAGAGACCTCTGAGATTATTCCTTTTTACCAGTACAGTAATTTCATTTAGCAGACACACTGATATAATTTTTCATTCCCATTTCATTTATATATATAAACCTTCTCATTTGATTCCTACATATCTTTACACCTGTCAAAGCAGGACTAACTTTAGGCAAGCATGGACCATTTCACAAGCGCTGGCTCAATAAAATGACTCCACTAGATCCTGAATAACTGACAGATCTTTCTAGATCTGCTTCAAACCTCTGCCTAGCAAGCTATAGTTCAACCACTCTCCTGAAGACAATACAGAGAACCTTTCCAAAAATTATTATTATTACAAGTGCTGAAGTTTTAAAACCTTTAGGCTAGGAGTGGATGCTTTCTCTGGAGTCTCTTCACTTTTAGCAGTGACTTATGGCAACATTAGTCCATAGAGCATCATCCCACCAAGCACAGCACCTCAGGAACAACACTGTACCCTGCTAGAAAGCCAGGTTTGTCTCAGTCTTCATCAGAAGTTTTAAAACTAAATATACCCCATATGCTTCAAAGCAAAACTGAAGGTTCAAGTGAAGACTTCTGTATGCTGTGGTTTTATTCCAAGTACTCCTCTTTGGTGAGGTCAAGGTGGCAGAGTTCTGCTACTGTTACAAAGAAAAAAAATAAATCGATCGATCTCAGAGTCATTCACCACACAGATCTTCCCTTTTTCTCCTCTATTTTCTCTTAAAATAGACTGAAAACTCCTTGCATAGGTCCAGTTACATGCAAAATAAATGTTAACTTCTCCTGCTGAATCTTTTTTTCCATAATAGAGCACAGACTTTATTAGAACATCGCCTGCTCTGATCCTCCTTCCTTGAGCTCTTCAAAAGCATGTCAGGCTTAAAATAACAGAACAGCACAGATATTCTGTTTGCAGTTTGGGCAAAAACTGTTTGATGTTAAGAATCTATTTTTCTAAGAGAAACAGTGGGATCCACCCCCTCGCATGAATATTGCCAGATTTAAGGATAAGAGTTTTCATTTGGAAAGAATCCCACTTTCTGTATTTATAAAGAGGTCTGGGCAAAAACGGTCTGATAAGATTTACATAATTCTCTCTACTAAGTTATCTAAGAAAGAGATCTCTAAATAAACAGAGAAGGAACACCATGAAGTGAAAGGGAACGTGGAAAAAGGAGACAACAAGAAACAGCACTTTGATAGACAGGATGGAGAAAAACTTGGGAGAAAATGAAGTGCATATTGCTTTTTTTCCAATGTACAGACATTGAAAGCAACTCAGTAACATTGTGATTGGAAGTGATAAAAGCTGCAAAGCTTTGAAGGCCACTAGAAGCAGTGATAAATGGCTCACTTTTTAAAACTACATTTTTGCAATATTACATACAGAATAAAGAACCACCGCTGCTATTGCATTTCTTAAATGGAGAGCAAGACAGGAATATAACACCCTAACCAAGAGGGCCAAGATGTCAACTGATAAATATTTAAGCAGTTTTAAGAGGCCCACAAAGGCCATTTCTGGACACCAAAAATCTCCTGTGGTCACACAGCCGAGCTGAGCTGTCACTTCTCAGCTGCCCCTCCCAAACACTTCAGCTACTCAGCCTTTACCATCAGTTAGTAAAAGACACCAGAGGTGTAAGGTAGCTCAGAAAAGAGAGGTGTTACCCACAAAACTGCTCTTCCTTAGCACAGCACTCTTGAGAGATCATGTGAGTTTTGGTGAAGAGGATTGAACTAACCTAAGATCAGCCCTGGCACTCACAAGCTGTTCTCCAGCATGGAAAGCATTTCCTTTCACTCTAAGTTGCTTATGGCCTGGATTAGCAGCATTTCCTCACTCTCCCTATTTCACTGCATGCTCCCAAATCCTGCACTGGGCAGCAGTGTGGGCTTTAGTGAAATGAAGTGTAAAGTTAAGGCTTAAAAGAATGCAAAATTCAGAAATAAAACCAACAGATTTTGCTAAATATGTCACAACATAATATCCAGAGGCTCAAAACCAATCTAACATCTGGTAATTACAACATTCAGGAATATTCCCAAGCTCCAGGAGGTAACTGGGTGGAAAGAGTGAGAAAAAGAGGCAAAGAGACAGCATTTTAGCCTTTATGAAAGTTTGAAGGGTAAAAATCCTCACATTTCCCCAAAATCTGATGAGCTGACATAAATTTCTATACCTGCTTCTCAACCCAAAAATATTCAGATATGTAAAAGCACACGTAGCAACTCAGAGTATATTTACTACCTATGTGGGAAAAGATTTCACATCTGCCAGGCTGCACATCAATTATCCATCTGCAGCATGTGCTGCACTTCCCAGTTCTGCACCAGACACACACCTACAGCTGCCAGATCACTGAAGTCCTGGAGTGCCTTTTGTGCTATGCACAATTACACAAAGTATTTGAGAGTGGAGAGGAGATGCTCTGACTCAGCACAGAAACTGTTTTTTCCCAAGTACTTAAAATGTTATATAAACAGGAAGTCAATTAGGTATCAGGAAATTCCAGAGCCTCTAGCTCAAAGAAAGCCTAGATTAAAGGATACTATTTACATATCCTAAGGCAAAGGTCTGCCACAGGGAATACCTTAGTCTCAATTTCCTCAAATGTAACTTAGGGGAGAACTATCTGATGTGGAGACATAGAGCACTCTAGTCACCTTTTTAAGAGGAAAAAAGACAAATCAAAAAGGGCCTGTGCAAGTACTTGATCCTGTCAGGAAGTGAATGAACCTGGGGGAAGCTCACTCAATGCTTTACTACAAACCCTACTCCATCAACCACTGCTTTGTACCAGACCTCCCGAACAAATCGTAGTGTAAATTGTAAAATGCTCCTGCTTCAAACCTAAGCCCAAAGTAATCTGCTTGAGGTGATGTTGCTACAATTAAATTCTATGTGTGATCATCATCATCATCTCAGTCCAGGTAATTTCAAAGTGTATCAATGTTTCCACTGATTGCTTTAAAACTGCTGACAGATTGGGGAGAAAAAAAACCCAACACGGCACAAACCAACAAACAACCCAGTACACCTTGTACAGCTTGTGGTGAGGCACACAACAGCAAACACAGGTTCAGACACACAATTCATGAGCTGCTCCCTCTCCCTCCCCCACAAAATAAACACTTCAGGAACAGAAAACACGGATGGGGAAACACTTATGTTAGTCATGGATGACAACAGACATGATACTGGTTCAGTAACCTAATAATAAATCAACAATAATCTAATTTACAAGTGACTCGAGTCACTCATTTTATCCATAACTTATTAATCACAACATAAAACCAGTATTACAAAGCTTTTCCCTTTCTCATTCCTCTAAAACTAGCACGTGATTGAAAGGGAAATCCCTTGAACAGATCTCTTCCTTCTAAGTTTTGCCCATTATGTACCTCCAAAGCCAAGGCTGTCTTGTCGTAGGCATTAGGGACTCGCTTCTGGACAACCCGGGCATAAATAGGGCCATTCTGAAGGTTAGGGAGCGGAGTGTTGATGCTGGGCTGGGCATAGGGCCCTGGCTCCGGCCCACCCAGTGGTTGTGGGTGGGAACTATCCTGGTTACCTCCAATCAGAGTAGGGACTGAAGCAGAGGAAGGTCTATACTTCTCGACGTAAGGAACGGGAATCATTCCCCTCTTCCCTTCGCTGTCTTCTGCGTTCCACCACTGCTCTTCAGGTTTATCCCGGATTCTCAGTATGTCTCCTTTCTTAAAGGGAAGGTCTTCCTCATCATTGCCATTAAAGTCAAAGAGAGCTCGCACATACTCGGCCTCCTCCTGCCTGAGGATAACCCCGCTATTCTGCCTCGAGCGGGAAACGGGTTCTATCAAGGTTGTAGTGTCCAAATAGTGTATTTTGTAGAATTCCAGTAAAGATGGCAAAGAATCAAACTCTTGGTCACCTATTCGAAATCTGGTGGGATTCGACCCTGAAAAGAGAAGGCAACATGTCAAAGAGAGTATTAAAACTGTAAATAAAGCATCTGAGAAGACAAATACATTTACAAAGAAGTATTTCAACACCAAATTCAATCATCTTTACATCATATTCAGCTTTCTGAGTGTTTTCAATCAAAGACAGCACTATCATGATCACAAACACAGGTTTTTCTTAAAAGATTCTGTCAAGAAAGGAAAAGAGAAATTCTTTGGCACTGCCAAACTTCCCGAATTAGGATAAAAATATCTTTGTTTCTTTCAATGTTATATGGATTCAACAGATGAAAATGTTCAGTACATCAGGGTTTCTCAGGAGCCTGTACAATTTTCCTGCTTTATACTCTAAATATAGGAAGCAAATTAAATTTTGGTACCATTTCAAGGAAATTATTTTTTTAAACTCTCTTCCGCTGTCCAGATCTATTTCCAAAGAACAACATTGCAATAATGGTTATTTACCTGTTGTAACATCTTGGGTTAAAGGCATGGACACTACAGAAAACTGCTTTGTACAGCAGCAAAGAAGTGATGTCAATGAACAAATGAAGTTATTTTTCATTTTGATAAAAGGTACCACTAAAGAAAATTATCTATGTTCTATGCAATGCAAAGCAATAACGTATATTTTCATAACAGGTATGACTCAGCCTTTTAATCTCAAGTCTTGTCGCTTCTTTGCCACATTTGTCAGATGGAGCCCAAGCTATAAATCCAAACCTCAAATACATTGGAATACAGATGATGTTCACATTACAAGCATCAAAGTGCAGAATATCCATTTCCATTTCCAATCTGTGTGCCGTGCTTTTTTTTTTTTCCATTTTATGTTCTTCAGGCTCAGCTGGGGAAAAACACACACATGATGTTCTATTTCCACCATGCCCCGTGCAGTCGGTGATGGGAAGAACTGGGGAAGGCTGGGGGAGGGGAGTGCAGATGAAAAGATTTGTGCTTTAATGAGTAACTCTTTTAGCAAGAAAGAGATGCTTACTTTGCAAGTCTGTTTTCTCTGCAGGGAATATCTAACAGTCCCAAGACTTAGCTCTGGAGTACAAAGCTAGCAGAATCCTTCAAGCTGTCACTGATCCAAAACTCCCTGCAAAGTAGCACTGTCAGCATGGAAAGCTAATGTTACAACAAGTTCTTTCAGGAGAGCAAAAAGGGGTTCTAACAGAGAAAAGGGCAGATTCAATAAGATCAACACAGACAAACACCCGAGAAATGAGTTCTGAAGTATCCTGAAGGAACACGAGCATTAGTGGAGCTGGTTAAAGGAAATTCAAAGGAGCAGAACTAAGTGATTGGAAAATGCACGTTTGCATGCATTAACAGCCCTGAAAGGCTCTCAAAAGAAATGAATACAAACACAGTGAGCCAAAACTCAAAACCACTACCCTGGAAAAACTGCAAAAAACAAACCACAAACTGGCATCACCAAGAGATAAGGAAGTTAATGCAATTATCAGTAAGAAAGACGAGCCCAGCTCGGGAAGAGAATTAAGATTCCATCTTATTCTCCCAAAGTGTAGTGCTCAGAAGATGCAAAGCCCCCTCAGCTTTTAGAGCTCTAGGCTTGGGCAGAACCCTGGAATTTCACCCCAGTGGCATTGTCAGCTCTGTGGGCTCACGGGAGATGAGTTCTGGCTGGACAGGCAGCATCCCTACACCACTTCAGAACAGCCAACATTCACTACTCAGTGTATAACGGGATCTGGGAATGCCGCACTTCCACTACCACTGGAAGTGGGAAAGACACCAGGTTTCAGACCAACCTGGTGACAGAAACACGAGCAAATACCTACCACTATTTTAGTTGTGAACCTTTAAGGATCAAGGCTTGACGCCTGAGTCAAAAGAAAAAGTCACAGGAACTTCAAGAGCAGGGCAGCAAAGCTCTTTGCAGCCATATGGAGAAGACTGAACCTCAGGGAAGTTCACTGACATGGAACTTATTTCACATGACAGAAATATAGAGGCTGAAACATCAATTTACCTCAGTAAAACTTGCTACAAGCTGACTCAGCCAGGAGGCTGAGCTCTGTCTCAGCAATGTAAGGATCCACAGAAAAATCTTAACAGGTCACAGAGAATGAGCAGCTCATCAGTAACATTCATCAGCCTGGTCAATCTTCAATCTTAACCAGGATGAACAAGGCATTTTGGAATGTCTTTTTTTTCTTTGGAACAGGAAAATTAATTGAATTAATGCACAACAGCCTGAGAGAGCTGCCAAGTGTACCTGAATACAAGTTGGACTTTAAGAAGAAAAGTCCTCTGGAACATTATGTACAGGGAAAGGATGACTGAAATCACTGTACTGTATCCTGGAAAATCAGATCCTAAAAGGCATTTTGCACAGCTGAACAACAGCCAGAGGACACAGACCCTCCAAATTCTGGCACTCCTTGAAGGGACAGAGAGAAAAGCATCAGAAAGGAGAGATGTTACCCTCACAAAGACTCACACTGCCAGAAAACCATGTGCACTTCTGATGCTTTTCTTTGGGGGGAGGGAAAAAAAAAAGGCAGCTACAGAAATGTGAGAAGACCTAGAAAAAGAAATCTACGAGCTTAATCCAAATTAATCACCAATTAATATAAAGGCAACAACCTCATAATTGTCTGCAGGATTTAAATAGAAGACTCCTAAAATTTAGCTAAAACAGGCAAGAAAAGGACAAAATAGTTCAAAGTCACAGTTGGTAATGTGCAGATTGGAAATAAAATAACTCCACCTTCCCAAGCAAGTGGAAAACTTTCCATCAGTTTAAGTCTTTTGTGGATACTCCTGTTCAGCTACAATGAACTAAATGATGCTCACATGTAGTGGGGAAATTATTCCGCTCACTACAGGCTCCCAAGTTTTGTCATTCCCTGGTATAATGCAATTCAAAGACAACCAGATTTCAGGCTCAGAGGAATTCTTCAGCTTCAGTTTGAACTGCAACACTGCTCATACCTTCAGGCCAATGGAATAATTCAGGTAAGATCTAACACAAGAAAAAGTTACAGCAGCAAGGTGAGTGGGGTTTTTTTTGAGAGCAAGAACAGTTTTCCTTCATAATCCTGGGATTTTTCTTGAAGGCACAAGTCTGAGCAGCACAGTGTGCACATCTTCTGAGGGCTCCCAGGAAGAGCACAAGCTTGTAAAGGTGAGTCCAGCTCCTGGAGGAACTTTAGTCACTTCCTATGAAAGTTGGACACTTGAATACTGGAAATTATCTTCCCTCCTCTGCAGCCTGGTACAGATGAAGAAGAGGAGCTGCTCAGGGAGTACCTCCACCAGCAGCACTGCTCAGCTGAGTAAGGTTACTCTTTGAATGAGAAGCACTGGGTATCATCCTTCTTCCTTACTCCATCTCCACTAACCTGACTCCAGCCATCTCAGGATGCCACAAAACCCCTGCTCTCAGAAAGGTAAGGAAAGAGTTAAAATCCAAAGGGTCCCACAACTGAAGAAAGTTTCAAACCTGGCTCGTGTCAGTTCTCTGTTTATGATGAACATTCCCTCCTGACACAACCCTCTGACACTCTGTTGGCTTTGTGTCAGTCTGCAAAAAAGTGCTTGCATATGTTTTAAATATTGTACAGATACTGGGAAATTAGGGGAATAAACCACTCAATATTCTACTGATTGGGCAGGTGGTGAAACCACAGAGCAACTTCTCACTTTCTCAGACATCTCAGGGCATTTCTCTCTTCACTCCAATTGTCAGTGTCACTAGGGAGTTTTCTCTTTATTTCCAAGCTTTGAAAGCTTTTCCTTTACAGAAATACAGGTTTTAACTTCTGCATCTAGTTTTAGTCTGTAAGGGTGGCTCCCTTTCCCAACTCAGAGTGTGTTTAGGGCCGGAAACGCTGTTCTTATCACACAGGGGGCAATAAGATTCCCAGTGATGTAAGCCAGTTCCTCCTGGAGCATATGGGAACTGGGCTCTGAAGGCACCACATTCCAGCCCTGTGCTTCCCCCACCCCCACGGGGACACCTTTTTTCCTTGTTCTCAAGCACCTTCCTACTCACACTGAGCAGAACAAATAAGTCCTATAAAAACATAAAACTCCATTGACTGGAAGAGCTCTGAGCACACCAGGAAAACATTCATTCAGGAGTTACAGACTGTCATTTCTGCAGATAATCAGAGGATACGAAGAGCAGATGTCTAGTACAGGCATTTTCTGAAGTCACAATTAGTTTGCATTTAAATATATTTTGATCTCAATATAAAAATGAGAAAAACCCAACAAAACTCAAACCAAACCCCCAAGCAACAGAGTTAAACCACACTGCTCACACATCCCTAAAGCCACTTCATCCAGAGCTGAGTGTGGATACCATTCTGTAAGGATTCCATGATTCCAATAAGTTCAGTAACAATGGAAGCGATTTAGAAGCATTAAATTAAGACATGTTCTTAAAACTCATAAATGGTGAAAACATCAATTTCTGCATTTTATCTGTCATGTTTCCCTGCTTCAGACAGAAAAATTTAATAACACTATAAGGTTTCTGTCCTTATAATGCTGCACTCTCAACAGAGAGTGTTTCTATCTTTAGGTATTTCAGGCATTTTTTAGCGCATATCACACATTTTTACCCCAAACCCCCATGTCAAATTGCAAACACATGATATATTTAGTATTTCCTCTGCTGTCCATCACCATGCTAATGCCTGCATGGAGCACTTTGTCTTGTTTGGGATTCCTTTAGCCATAACTGTGATTCTTCATCACAAATGATACCATAATTCTGATCCGTTTGCACTGAAAACAGAATGTTTTTCTTTCCCATAATTCAGTGATTTATCCTATTTTTTTAACTCCCTTAAAACATTCCAGGAAGACATAAAAAGTTCTGTTCAATTATTTTTTCTTTGTTATGCTGAAAAATCACCTGCAAGAAGTTAGAAAGGGCAGCATCAGACAAAGATCAATTTAACAAAGAGTCTGCAAGTTTAATTTACACCTTAGAAATCAAATAAAGTATCATGGTTTTCTGACATTCTGATTTTTAGGGAAGCCAAAGCTCCTCATTTCATTCATTCTGTGCTGAGGCTTCCCTATCCCTGAGAGCAGTGTTAGACCAGTCAGGAATTTCACAAACACTGAGACCAACAAAATTCAACCCAAGAACCCCACCTGGAATATTCAGATTTCTCAGTGGGACCTATGCATTTGCCAACAATAAATTGCTAAAAAAACTGTACCAATCACCAATAGTGATTTTGTTTTTCCTAATGTTTTAACTTGGCCACAATAAACAAGCAGGACAATTTGCAACCATTTACCTCTTTTTACTGCATTAGCTTCCCTACCCAAACACGAAATCATCTTCAATCTTCTACCAATGTTTTCACCTCCCTTCCACTGCAGAACAACCTCCCACTTATTTTTTTTCTGAAAGAGCACCTTAATTACACTTGAAGTATAATTTAATATACACCTCCCCAGCACCTTCTTTGGCTGGAGTATGAAGACAGCAGTATCAGCACGGAGGCATGATTTAATTAAAATTACTAAATCAGCGTGGGAGTGTCTGTAGTGCAGGAGTGATGCATCACCCCTCCCCAGAACATCCAGGGGACAAATAAAAAGAAGACCAACCAAAACATCATTATACTTTTTCAGCTATATTAAGCCTACTGTGCCACCAACTTACACAGCTACTCTTTTAAAACACTACAATCATTTAAAACAGAAGAGAATTACAAAGTACTTCGTGATTTTAACTTAAGCCAGCCCACAGAATGCCACAAAATGTTACTGAGCTTAAGGATGTAACACAAGACAAACGTCAGGATGGCTGTACTGAAGTGATGCCACTGTTCTTCCAGAGATGAGTTGCTCCCCAAAAAACAACTGCCCAGAAGTGACAGACACTCATGACCCAGTGCTTTTTATTGTCTTTAAAATCCTATTAGGCTGGATTAAACAAACCATCCTGGTGACTGACTCTGCCCTACACAACACCAGCCATCCTTGTCAGCAATTACTGTACCAAACCTCTGTCTGCACACACATCAAACAACAAGGAACCCACCACATTCTGACTCCCCACAGCAGCAATGACTTCCACTTCCAGCTGAATTCAGCCACCTTTAAGTTCTACCTGTGGAGCTTTGTGACTTGAGTGCACCCTGCAGCTCTAGGAGGTTCCTGGGATAAACAGGATGAGTTAAGACTTTCCCAGTTTTTCCAATCTGAAATGCTTCCCCTGTATTACAGTGCAAACCTACTGACAGCACTTTTGGCTTCTCTCAGATTATCTCCTTCCCAGTCAACCACTCTGTCCAGAGACTGAAAAATAAAACAAGTCTTGTTACATCTTTCCAATCCTGGTCTTATTCCACCCATAGACCTACACCAGCATCTCTGTAGCAATTCACACAGTTCACTTCCTGCCAAATAAGTTCATCAAATCTCTTATTACACAGGCTTACTATTTTACTTAAAAATTATCTAGTGGCTCCTTGCTGGGATGCCAAGCACACATCCACATCATTTTGCAAGGATTAATATCCAAACTTAAGCAGTTCCAGCGTCAACTCCACTAATTCCCACAGGAAGGACACCACTGCCTTTGGATTGCACGTTCTGCCACATCCAAGGGTTCTGCACTGCTGGGGTTTAGTGGGACTGAACAGCTTCTCACGGTGCTTTTCCCTCTGGCACAATCAGCACCTTCTGCTCTTGAAGTGCTACACTTAAACGTGTTGTTGTCATATTACATGTTCAGTTGATGAGAAATAATATCAAACTTCTCCTTTCAAGGGAAAGGAAACCGAACTTCATATCTGATTTAAAGAAACCATTGCCTTTACATCCTGAAGAGTTCCCACTACTCAAACTCCCCACTCGAACTCAGCCTCCCTGATAATGCAAAGCTGCCTTGTCAGAAGTCAGACTTCGGGCATGACACTTCCACAGAACCATCTCCCGGCTGAGATGACACGGAAAATCTATGAATTATCGCTAAGGGGTTTAAGAAAACAAAGAGGTGCGAGGCTGGAGCTGCAGGCTGCCCAACTCCAGGATGTTGAATTTCATGTGGCACAGGACGGCAGGTGCGGCGGACAGACGGCTCGGCGCGGGCAGCGGCCCCAGCTCCGAAACACGGCTTAATTCCACCACAAAGCGCTCCACGCCTGCAAACACCGCCCGGGCTCCGAGCGGAGCCGCCCCGGCTGCCCTGCCCGGGGCTGCGGGCACCGCCAGCCCTGGGGGTCACTCACCCGGGGCCCCGGGGCCCTCGCCGCCGGCCCGCCGGGCTCCCGCCGGCCCCAGGCTGTTGACGATGTAGTGCGAGACGCGGGAGCTCTCGGACACCGACAGCACGAAGTCGCCGGGGATGGTGCCCGAGTCGCGCACCAGGAAGGTGCCGTGGCGCTGCCCCTGCAGCAGCGACACGGCCTCGGCGCGGCTCAGCCGCCCCCAGTACCAGCTCGCCCGGTCCTCGGAGTCGAACTGCCCGGCCATGGGGGCCGCGCTCCTCCCCCGCCCGCGGCCGCCGCCGCCCGCGGAGCCGCTCAAAATGGCGGCCCCGGCCCTGACCTCACCTACCGGACGTGACCGCACGCGGGGAGGCGTGA
>VWZT01012524.1:233795-251522 GCA_013397055.1 Pachycephala philippinensis
GGAAGAGGGCGAGCTGGAGACCATCCCTGTGAGGCGCTCGCTGCGGGAGCTCATCCCGGTGAGGGCCGAGAGCTGTGGGCGAGGAGGGGCTGGGTCCGGCGGTTGGGGGTGTCTGAGCGCTCTGTGAGGGCTTTTTGGGGGGGTTCTTGGGAAAAGCGGGGACGTGGGAGCGGGGACATGGGGCGAGTCCTAAGGAAGCGGGCGGGATGTGTTTGGGACGGAAAGGAATAAAGGAGGCGGTGGAGAACAGGATTTGGGGTGCACTGTTGGGGTGTAGAGGAGGCTGTGGGTGGGAGAGGGTACAGGGAATACCTGTGGGAGCGGGGAACAGAGGCTGACCGCGGGATAGCGGGGCTGGGAGTGTGCGCTCTCATGAGCGGCGTTTGAGGGTTTCCTTCCCGATGTTTTTCTACCCTTTTTGACTCTCGCTGATTGTTTCTGTACAAGTTTTAGTAGGATTAGGTTCAACACCTAAAAATGGGTCACAGTTCTAAAATGCCTAAGTAGTCTTTTGCTCTCAAAACGTGGGTGAAAATTGCTTTGGAAGCTAATCTTTAATTAGCTGGTCTCCCAACGTGCTTGTGCTTCTGCCCAACATGTGGCCTGAGAGACAGCACCGTGCTGTACTTCCTTGTGCTCCGTGAGTCAACCTCAGACAGTGGGGGTTTTCAACTTTCAAAATCATGTTTATTTTGCTTTTCTTTTTCTAGTAACTCGGAACATTTGGCAGCATTAGAGGAACTTTGATGCTGTTACTAAGAAAAGCGGTTGGATTGTGTGTGTGTTCTTCGGTCTTTCTAAACTGAGACTAACCTACTTCTAGAAATGGTCCTTTAGCCAAAGTAATTATTGCAGCACAAGTGTAAAGAACACGTTTACTCCTAAAGAAAGCAAGAGGTGTTCTTCCAGCTCCAAACTTTTCCCAGCTGAGGGTGTCAGAATGAAGAGGTGCCATTTTAAAGATGCAAACAAATGGAGGGCACAGAATTGGGTCATTGGTCCAGGGACTGTGGGGTTTAGTCCATCTCTGAATTCAGCAGTCCTGATTGATGGACAGGAAACTCATAATTTTTTTCTCCCATCATTCTCCATTTTTACCCTCTATCAGTATCAAAACAGTAGTGTTTCACCTTGGTATTTGGAACTTGGGTTTGAAATAATGATAGGAATAAAAAGTTACTAGTTTCATTGTGGATGTGGCTTGGGGTTCTCACTTTTTGAGATTAAAAGCTGCAAACTGACACTTCTGTAGTCAGGTATCACTGTTAAATCTGCTCATGTTTTACAAGGAAATCATACCCAAACCCAAAATTGTGGAAATCTTACTCGAGAAAAATATCTGATGACTTTCCCTGTATTTCTGAGAGAGTGAAAAGCTTGGCAGCAGCTGACATAGAAACTGAATTCTGTCAAAAGAAAGAATCCTTACAGAAAGGGAAGTTTGGTTCAGTTCATGTGCTTTTACTTTCACTGACGTCAGAGAAAGTTACTGCTTGCATGCCTGTCTGGGGATGTAGGAATCAAAGAAAAGGGGATCTGTTTCTTGTAGAAATGATCAGGTGTCTTTTTCAGTGTAACAAGTGTGTTGCTTTCAGTTTTCATTAAGATTTCATCCCCATTTTGCTTTGTTTCAGGACACCAGCAGGAGATATGAAAACAAAGCTGGAAGTTTCATTACTGGAATAGATGTAACCTCCAAGGTAATTTTTGTGCTATGGCTCTTCAACATTTTGTCATTTTTGCCACTGGAGAGGTGGAACCATTTCATTTCTTTCTTCCCCAACATGCACAAAGGCTTAGCCTGGTGTCCAGACAGCTGGCATGAATCACAGTGTGTGTTCCAAAGATCCAAAAACCTATAATGCTTCCTGATAAAATCTGGAGAACAAGGAGCTTCTCAGTCAGTTTCCAAAATTGCACAAGTTCCGGGCAGGCTGTTGCTCATGAACTACGTAAGAGGAGCCTGAACTGCCAGTCTAGAAAGTTCTCTGGAGCCAGCTCTCCAGTGTTAAATTCATGCTCAGAGAAACAAATTCACACTTTTGTATATATTTAAAAAACACATTGGGAAAAATCTCTATAATATTAAAAGATGAATTTTGCCTGTGGTAGAAATACTTCTTGTAAAAGAGGGTTGTTTTTTTTTTAAATTGTTAGTAAGGAATAGCTAATATTCCTGTTCCATCATGGAGTCTGTGTTGTCCAAGACACCTTGGATCCTGATTCCCATTGCTGGACCTACACAAAAACTGTTCCGTGACACAGAAGTATTTTGGTAAACTACCTCTCCATTCTGAAACCTACAGGTCTCTTCAGAATTAATAAAATTATTGATATAAATTGTTGCTGTCTAGTAGATTTTAAGTATCCTCAGTGCAGTTGGTTGAGGGTGCTCCTGATTCCTGTTTTGAGTGCATTGTTTTGCATTTTGCAGGAAGCAATTGAGAAGAAGGAACAAAGAGCCAAACGCTTTCATTTTCGGGCCGAGGTGAATCTCGCCCAGAGGAACGTGGCCCTGGATCGGGACATGATGAAGAAAGGTATGAGTTCATCCAGCAGTCAAGAGAAAAGATCCCTTTGTTTACTTCCTCACAGTGTCTTGACTTGATTTATCCTGCAATATTTTCTGCATTCCCAGAGGTTATTTTCTGCATTTCCAGATTACTGCCAAAAGGAATCGCTTTGGGTTTTTTCCACCTTTTCATTTGCACGTCGTTATTTTTGAACCTATTTGACACTTGCCAGTTCACTCCTTGTTTTACCAACCCCAGGACGAAGACAACATTTTTTGTGTGCCTTATTTACTAGTGCTACATGCTCAGGATTCATCTTGTGGATCAGTGCTGCTTTAAGAATCTTTAAATGCTTTGTAAAAACCCCGGAGCACTGTGTGGGTACACGTGGAGGACTCTGTGTCCTGTGCACGGGGAGATCAGACTCTGTGCTGTACACACAGTGAAGCTGCACTGATGGCAAGCTGGAGCAGAAGCCAGGAGATGTGTGCACAACAGATTGGTGCTTTTGGCACCCAGTTGGTTCTCAAGGCTTTTTTTTTCCAACTGGCAGCTTGGAGCTGCTAAGCTGTGGCCTGTAACAGCTCCCCATCAGGTGATACAAGTGGAACTCCTTTGTGCAGGGCCTTGTTTTGTTCTGGCTCTTTAGTACTTCATGATAGCACTTTGGCAGTGTTCAAAGAGAAAAAAAAATGTTTTTCAAGCTGTTTGGTTGCTGTGGAGTCTCTGTATCTACCGGTGCTTGTAACCTCTTTTAATTCCCAATTTATTGAAGTTTTGCGTTGTGGAAGAATAAATTAAGTTGTGGTCTATGTCATGCTTCACTTCAATTAGTTCCTCTTTAGTTTTTAAAGTATTTGCTTTATAAACCCATATGTTACTAATCTGAAAGCTTGGAATAAGTACCAGTTTTGTGTCTTTTCCTCTTTATAGCAATCCCTAAAGTAAGACTGGACACCATTTACATTTGTGGAGTGGATGAGATGAGTACCCAGGACATCTTTGCCTATTTCAAAGAGTATCCTCCTGCTCATATCGAGTGGCTGGATGACACCTCATGTAAGTAAACAGAGTATTTGTAATTCTTACTCTATTTTTTTAACACTGGTCATAGCTGTACCTCTAAGGGAAAAATGAAGAAGGTCTAAAATTATGTGCTGCTTCCACCTTGACATAAATAGTTTATCTGAGAGAAGGTGATTGAGCCCTGCAGTTGGGCAGGTTGGGATGGTTTTATGTGGAGGAGGAGACTTGTTGCCATATTTGTGTAGTGCATGCTCCAGGAGAAATGGGTGGGTGGAAGGAGGTGGCAGCAGGATGTGATTTCCATAGATTGGAAAAGGAATGTGGGTGCACATGGCAAGGGCTGTTTTGGGGAGTGAGATTGCCAGCAAGATCAAAGGTGGTTCAGAGTTTCCTCACTGATACTGAAGGCTGTAGAAGAGCTTTCTGCTCCAGCTGGGTGCTGGATCGTGGAATACTCTGAGATTGTCATGTGGCTACAAACCTTGTGCCTGAAATCATATAAAAAGAAATAGGAGCCAGTGCAGGCTTTCCAAATTGCTGGAAACTTACTGACAAGCATGGCTAAAAGCTGAGAATCAGTAGCTCCATTCTCTGGAGTGACCCTGAAGAAATTATGATCCAGTGCAAGACAAAATAGATGGTGTTCTACAAAATCCTAGTAACCTTGAAGTCACTGTATGTGACAGCTTGAAGTACTGGCACAAGCTGATAGAAAATTTGAAACCCAATGAGCCCTGGGTGGATAATTGCACTGCAGAGCTGCTGGATGGACCTGTGCTGATGCATGAGCTTGGAAATGCACAGCTTAACTCTGGATCTGAGGCTTCATTTCTAAGATTGTCTGTTTTCTTAAATGCTGCATGAGTAAACTAAAGTGAAAATAAAGGCTTCTTCGGGGTCGTAACAATACTCAGTTATAGTTATTACACATCTTTTTTAATGGTGAATTTTCATGCTGTGTCTGAGTTACCACGTCAGCTACATTCAGTGAATATATCAAGAAAAAGCTTTTTCTTTTCAGCATAGATTTGCACCATGGCAAAAACTCCAGTGTTCCCAACTGAATTACATCTTAAGGTGCCATAGTGCAAAGGTGAATTTAGTGCTCCGTGTTTCAAACTGATGAACGGGAAATGAGAAAGGTTTTGAAAATTTTGAGAGGGCATACTGAAAAAAAGAAGTAAATCTGTTAACCAATTATTGAAGTTAATATCTGGGTGTTCTTCACCTTGTAATTCTTTTCTGTTTGAGTAATTTAAGAGAGAATCTCTTATTTTGGGTCACTGTACAGTTTTCTTGATATCTGAATCCACTCTGTTTAACAGGAGAACAAACACATTTGCTGCTGTATTTGCACCAAGTGCAGAAAGCTTTTGTTCCAATCCTGTTTCTAAGCAGTTTTAGCTCTTTCAATTTCAACATCTATGAAGTGCTTTTAATTGGCCTAATAAGTTCTATTTTAGTACCATCTGCTGATACTTAAAGCACATCCTGAGTGATATTGTTAACCTGTGTACTCTGTAATCTGTGCAAAGGGCTTGAGCAGTCTCCTATTTCCCCCTACTTTCCTGCTTTTTGGAAAAGATTAACAGAATTCTGCAGTAAAGTCCAAGGTTCTGTTAAATTGGCAAAGGGAAAAAAAAATCCAGGCTTCATTCCTGCCCCCTGCTGCTCCTGTAATCACATTTGTGTGGGAACACATGGATACACTGACCCCGACCCAGTGCCCTGATTCGCTGTGCTTAGGAAGCCTCTGAAATCTATGGTTGTGCATTTCAGTGATTTTGGGGGTTTTGATCAGTTCTTGTGTTTTGTAACAAGCTGAAAATGGTGTGTGCTCCAGCTTATCAGGTGTGTTAAAGAATATGACTTTCCCTGCAAGAGATCTGATGGCTTTTCTGTAGTTTCTGAATTTTTTGTTGCTCGTTTCCCTCCAGCAAGGCAGGGGAGATGTGACTGCTCCGTGCCACAAATTGCATTTGGGTTTTGTGTGTGTTTCTGTCTGTCACAGGTAATGTGGTCTGGCTTGATGAAGTGACAGCAACACGGGCTCTAATAAATATGAGTTCCCTGCCTGATCAGGAGAAAACAAAGAGCAGAGAAAACAACGAAGAGAAGACAGCTGAAAAAACCAAGAAAGGTAGATTGAGATATGCAAAAACAGACATCGTCTCATTAAATCAATGAAACTTTAAACTTGTGCTGGGGTATTGCATAACCTAAATTACTGAAGGAGCTTCTATCATATAGTTTCAGGTAAATGTATTCTGCCACTTTAAAAAAGGCTTTCATCTTGGAAACCTTTTGAAGAAGCTGCTTCTTAAAAGGTGGGTTGGAGCTAGACCAAAAGCAGTAATTCAGTCGATACTAAACGTGTTAGATGAGGGTGATACTGAGAGCTGGTATTTATAGTGGTGCATGGTGCACAGAAATAGCTCTGTGTGATGTGCCTACAAAGGCAGGCAAAGTGGGCAAAAAGCAGGTGTGAGAAAATGGCCTATTTTTGAAATGCCACAGCTAATTCCCTTTTTGATGCACCACCATCCTTTAAGTATATCCCTCACACCAGCGTGACAGTGCATCACTTCTCCAGGGTGTGTATCAGCTCTAAATTTGGCTGTTAGCCTTTTAAGAAAGAAGTTATTAAAAGGTTGGTTATAAAAGAGCAGAGCAGCAAAAGTACATCTCAGTGTCGTGATAGGTCTGGTACCTGACTGCCTTGATTGTAAATTTATTTCTCTTTTATGTGTGGAAGTTTAAAACTGCATTTTGCTACTTGTGGGCTGGTTTGCTCTTAGGCTGCTGTGAGTGCTGTGGTTGCAGGTGCTCCATCACATGATACAGAGCAGAAAGATGTTATATTTATTAACTTTTCCGTAGATTTTTCTTAAAAATGCTATTTGTGACCTAAATGCAAGTAGCCAATCTCTCTGTTAGATATCTGCAGTGCTTCCAAAAGCCTTTCTGGGAAATTCAGTGTTTAAGGCTTTGTTAAACTTATGGATTCTCCTAATTCACCCCCTTTTTATGCTGCTTTCCTTCACAAAGCAGTGGCTCCTCAACCATCCACATAGCTTTAATTTTTGGCCAAATGTTGATAAAGCTTCAAGTCAGACTTGCTATGAAATTTTTGGAGATTAAGGACATTGCTTAAATGGAGCATAAATATATGTATTTAATCCTGCTTGCTATGAATTGCATCTTATATTATCATTACACCACATCTGAAAAGAAGAACTGTCATCTGAATTACTCCTGTTCATCTGGAAAAGTGGGATAGTAGAGAAACTACAGACTGTTCAATTGCATCTTAAGGTGTGAGATGCATACAGATACCCTGGAGTCATCTGGCTTGGTTACATTCCTTTTTTTAGATAGGAATTTCAGGGCTATTTAGGCATTTAGGGAAGCAAGAGATTGGTCTTTGCTATGAGAAGCTTCTAATTTGTGAGGGAGAAAAATGCATGAATAGTCTCCCTGGTGGAACTTAATTATTCAGGTTTGAATTTGGGTAATTTGTTTACTTAAATTGTCTCTTTGGTTTCAGTTTGGTTAATTGTGCTTTATTGTTCTCACTCAGCAATATTTTCAGGATCTTTTGAACAGCTGCCACGCTCTGTTTCAAGTTTTTAAATGTATCGTTGGATGAGATTTAAGATAAGGAACTCTGAAATATAAAAGAGAGCGTTTTTTAATCATAGGGCTGTGACTTTGAGATCTTTGCAAATGAAATTGGCATATCACACTTTATAGCTGTCCATACTTTTTTACAGTATTTTATTTCTTGAGGACTTCGGAAAAAAGTCAGCATGAATTTTCTTACACTGAGCTAAAAAGAACTGAAAAATCAAAGCAGCTCAGAATTTTAGCAGTTCTGGCAGCACACACTTCTTTATTAGTTATTTCACAGCAAAATTAAGTCACTAAGGTTGTTTTTTTTTTCCTTTCTACTGCTGCCTCTCTAAGCTTTTGATTAATAACCTGTTTTACACTGTTAATACTGGATATTTGCAGGCATTTTAAAAGGAAAGGCTTTTATGTGCCTTTAGTGTCTTGGCCTTGCTGATCTCTGACAGGCAGTGCAGTTTCATTTGCTTTCAAAGAATTCAATTAATGATGCACATGTGCTGCTGCAGGCACAGGGCTCTGAATTTCACTGTGCTCCACTTTTCCATAGGCATTCACTGCTTTGATTATTCCCTAGGCTGCACAGGAGAAAGGAAAACACCTTCAGGCTGATCTCAGACAATGTAGGTAATCATAAATCAAATGAGACTGACACACTAAAATGGAGCTTGTTTTTTTGTTTGTTTTTTTTTTTCCCCCAATTATTTTCCTTAGAAAAACAGGAGGAAAGCTCTGATGATGAGACAGAAGAAGGCGAGGTTGAGGATGACAATCCCAGTGATGTGGAGGTCAGTACAGAGGCAAAGTGCAAACTCTGCTCTGGAAGTTTTGCTCTGGCTGGTGTGAGGTTTTCACAGCATTTTAGCTTGGTATTTGCAAATCACAATTTAATTATCACAATAAATTAGGTGGGGAGTGAGAGGGAGTGCAGGTGTGCTGGTGGTGATAATCCCAATGTAAAGTGCTTTTTGAAAATAGATTTTGGAGAGCTGAAGAGGGAGCCTGGCTTCTCTTTTCTGCTGAGAGGAGGCAATGAAAGAACAATAATGGAAGGCAACGACCTTTCAGCAGGGAAAGTGCTTAGAGACCAGTGGGATTTAGGCTGCCCATGGATCTGTGGGAATCAGCACACACATTGGGAGCAATTTAATCTTCACTGGCTGAGTGTATAATAGGTGTGATTAGGATTTCCTTTAGGAAAGGCTCAGTGAACACTCCTACATCATGGAAGTCTGAATTTTAGTTTCTATAAAGCAGCTGTAAATGAAAAAGAAAGGTTTTTTATTGTTGTGTGAGGGCATGAGAACCTGTTAATAAAATATTTAGATACAAAATGGGAAAAAAAATCTTTTTTTTCGGTGTCCAAGTTGTGCTATTTATTTTCTGCATTTCAGTCAGTAATACAGAGTCATTTGACAATTACTGGATTTAATAATCTGAGTTAATGTTATAGAGCAAGAGAAGGAAATATTTTAAATTTTCAGGGCAACTTACATTAAAAATTAACTTTGGCTTGTCAAGAAAAAAAAGCAGAGCTCATTTCAACATCATTTGAAAAGTGACTTTCTTAATAATCACTCGATTGCTTTTCTGTAAGCAATCCACTTTTGTTCAACAGTCATTTTATTTTTGAGTCCAAAATACCTTTTTTGCCCCCAAAGTTGGATGCCCTCTCCCAAGTAGAAGAGGATTCTCTCCTGCGTAATGACCTTCGCCCTGCCAATAAACTGGCTAAAGGAAACAAGCTATTCATGAGATTTGCTACTAAAGGTAAATGACCACCTTAACAAGCACACTGAATTCATTGCTTGTTGTAGTTTTATTTGTTGACTAACTCATGACTCAAAGTACCTACTTCTTATTTAAAAGTGTTAATTTTTTGCTAATTTTTAGGTGTTAAGATCTTGCCATAAATCCACATTTCGTGTGCCAGTTAAATCCACTTTGAGTTGTATGACAAGTATTGTACCTGGAAATTGTACCTTGGGCTCAGGGCATTCTTCCTAATTCCATGGAATAGGTTTTGTGATGCCTTTTCCCAGAAGTGAATTCCACATTTTATAAATATGGCTATAACTTGAGATGCCAACGAGGTATTAATAAAAATCACTGCTAAATACTCATTTTATTTATGAGTAAAATGAAAATCCATATAATTTCTGGACCATGCAGGAAGTAGCACATTCATAAAGAGAAGAGAGGTGATGAGGAAGGTGAGTGGAGCCTCCAGCAGTGACAGGGGGATGTAATGCTCTGTTAAGCTGATCTGTAGAAACCCAGTCTCCCTGGAATTCAGTTTCTAGACACTAATAAAACTGTGGTGGTAGGAGAAATTCCAGAGGTGTCAGCACAATTGAATAGTTCGTGGAGGAGGGTGAATTAATGCTGATTTTAAGGCATACTCAGTCTCACTCTCCGTGGTTTTGGATGGTTATTTATTTTTATGCTGTGCTGTAAGTTATATTCTGAGAGGGAAAAATTCCTATAATTTATGTTTTTTGCAGATGACAAAAAGGAGCTGGGAGCTGCAAGGAGAAGCCAGTATTACATGAAATATGGCAATCCAAATTATGGAGGCATGAAAGGAATTCTTAGCAATTCTTGGTGAGTGTTGGACAGAGGAATTGGAACACGGCAGGTAACTGGACAAGCTAACCTGAAACTGTTTTAATTTGTGGATTTTCTTTCTATTCAGTTTATGTAGATGCTTCAGTGTAAATAATGTTTTTGCAGTGTGGGTGTGAATTACAAGGGGAGAATTTTCTCATGAAAATAAAGTTTTATATTCAAAACATTCAGAGCAGATCTCTGACATAAATGTGTGCCTGCTGTTAAAGTAGGTGATAATTGCACATCCTTAATCCAGGATTTAGGGCTTAATGAATGAGCCAGAATTCCTGTGACAGGGATGTCATCCTCTCTCTGGTCTTCCAGGAAAAGAAGGTACCACTCCCGTCGAATCCATCGGGATGTGATCAAGAAGAGGACGCTGATTGGGGACGATGTTGGCTTGACTCCTCCCTATAAACATCGGCATTCAGGTAACTGGTGGCACTGGGACAGCCCCATGGGGACACTGGGACATGGAGGGCTGGGCAGGAGTTTGAGCAGCACCTCACCAATCCCCTGGGATGTGTGGAAGTTTTGTTAAAAAAATAAATCTGAGTTCCATTTTAAGAGTTCACAGGAAATTCCTGAGGCAGAAAGTCCGTGCTGCTCTTTGCTTCCCAAAATAGCTGCTGCTTTTCATGTGACATTTTTCTCCTACAAAGTTAGGGCATGGGGACTGTAGCATCAAAGGCCAGAAGAAGGGATGGATGACTTCTTCAGACTTCTTGGCAGTTTGTCGTGCTTGCCAAGTCAATTCTTGCAATCTGTGGAAAGCAATCTAGATGTAGAACAAGAGAGATGAGAAAATTCTATTAATTAGGCTCAAATGTCTTCATCTGCTGCCTAAGGTAGAAAAATAATGGGTGTAAAACTCTGACATAAGTAAAGTGTGATTTGCCTGTTAAAAATACAACCTGGATGTGTCAAATCTCATGGAACATTTCCCATGTTGTTCGTGTAGTGCTGTCTGAAGAGATGTCTGAGTGCTGGTGATGACTAAATTGAAGTTGTTTCTATTTAAATCGGTGTCTGTGATGAATTCATAATAATGACACCTGTGTTCTTTTTGGCATTGAAAAAAAACTTGAAAGGAGTTTTGCAGAGCCAGCAGCTGGCACATTAAGGCCTGTAAGATCCATCCTAGGAATTGTGCTTAGCTCAGGGAGGAAAAACTGCACCTTCTACAAGAGGCAGTTGTACTTTAATTACTCTGTCCAGCTTTGTGCTTGGCCAGGCCTCTGAGGTAGTGAACACCAGGGACATTTTGTCCTGTGGCAGTTTTATTCCACTTATTGATTCCACTTAAAATATTTGGCAAAATATTCTTTCTCTTTAAGAAGAGAGAACTACAGGAGATCATTAATTACAGTCAGGTGGGGTTTTTTTGTATGGTTTTCACGTACTTCATAGAGATGCTAAAATTCAGTTGATCGGAATGAGTTTGTTTTGCTGCAGGCTTGGTAAATGTTCCTGAAGAGCCCATTGAGGAGGAAGAGGAGGAGGAGGAAGATCAGGATATGGATGAAGATGACAGAGTGGTGGTGGAGTACCGGGATGAGCTGCAGGCTTTCAAGCAGTCCCGGGAGCGCAGCGCCGCCAGGAGATCCAGCGCCAGCACCTCTGACTCTGATGAGATGGACTATGACCTGGAACTGAAAATGATATCCACCCCCTCGCCCAAAAAAAGCATGAAGATGACCATGTATGCAGATGAGGTGGAGTCACAGCTGAAAAATATTAGGTAAAAGTTTCTTAGTCTGTAAAAGAAGCAGTGAAAAGGCGTTCCTGGTTTTAGTGACAGAGCTGCCGAAGCTTGAAGACAAACTTGAAACTCTTTTTCACTTCTTAATATAGTTTTGTAATAGATAGTCTAACAATAAATACAGAAACCAGGCTTTTAATAGAATTAACATTTTTTAAATACAGCCTTTATGCAGATCTCTCTATCCTTGCTTATTAATAAAAATGAAACTCGAAGTAGAATCAAGAGAAATTTATGCAAACAACCACAATTAACAGGGAGAAATAACTCCTCTTTCTCTTTTCTCTTTGCTCCTTGCTCTTTTTCTCAGAGAGAAAAATACCCCTTAACTGTTGATGACAAAAAGGAATTCGTGTTCATTATGGGCTTACTAACCAAAGTTGTATATATTGTAGATGAATAAAATAACTTTACCCTGTGTCCCTTCAGTAGGGTGGTTATACTCATTACAATGTCACCAGTTTTGAGGCTGCTTACCTGCTCTGAGTTTTGACCCAGAGGCACAGCCTTAAGGAGGCAAACCTGCCTTGAAATGGATACTGAAGTATTAATGGGATTATTATTAAATTTAAGATTCTGGCTTGAACAGCTTCTAAGCAATATTTTTACCTCTGTTTCTCAGGAGATAAATCCTGGTATTACTATTTTCTGTCATGTAATATTCTATACAAGAAGACGTAAGAACTATACTAGATTTAATTTTATTTAGGGGACATCAAATCTATGATTTCTTTTAGGAATTCCATGCGAGCAGATAGCATAGCCACCAGCAACATCAAAAACAGGATTGGCAGCAAAGGATCCCTGGAGAAAGTTGCAGATGTGAGACTCTTGTTGGAGGAGAAACGTCAGAATAACACTGGGCCACGGCAGCCAAACAGCACTGTCAAATCAGGTATTCTATCACTTATTGTTGGGCAGAATTGTCTCTAAAATACCTTCATTTCACATCTGTGCTCCACTGCAGATAAACTCTGCATTCACACAGTCTGTCCTCACTGAGAGACTGAGTTGGGAATTGCTTTGGGGAAAAAATCACTACACTTTAGTGAAAGCTTTTTTAGTGATGCTTATTTCTATCCATTTTCTTTGCCTGTGCCTATTTCCCCCTACTTTGTCCTTTTTGATTCTCTCCTTGAGGCAGAGATTCTCTGCAACTCAGAAACAGCACACAGGGAAGGTCATGCCCAAAACCAAATGTGAAACACTGACTACACTTACATGAAAGAATGTATTAATGAATATAGATATTTTTGCAATTGGCAGGGTTTATTTCTGAGCTTAAATGACTTTTTTCTTTGACTTAAATGTGTAATTTCAGCTGCTTCTGACATATATAATATTATCTGACTGATAAGTGAAAGATACCTTTTTGTACCAATGAAATGTCAATTATGTTTGTATATTTTACCCCTCCTGCTCATTTTGGACCTCTGACAAGTTGGCACATGGTCCTAAAATTCCCTTTGCCTTCATGTTTTTGTCTGAACCCCCTGTAAGACTGGGAACATCCAGCTAAGCCAGGCAAACTTCAGAATACAAAATTCACATCAAGGGTTAAGTATCAATATATTTAGGATTCTTTTTATTTTATTCTGCCAAATACCAAGCAGTGTTAGAATTCTACATGAGGGTATCTGTTACCTGAAAAGCATTGTTGAAGGCAGACCAATTCTCTTGGAATTTTACGTCCTGCTGGATATTTACACACCAAGCTGCTACACCAGAAATGCAGCAAGCCATGGGATAACTTAGATTTTTATCTTTTGGACAGAGCACAACTTGAAAACATTAAATGTCAAATTTATTACCAGAAATGAAATGAAATCTGGATAAATTTTATTGTAGATATTGCCAGGAAATCTGAGTGTGGAAGACTTAAATGAAAACTAAAAAGATAAAAACGGAGAATCTGTCTAATGTTGACAGTGAATGAGCATAAACTGAGCTGGCAGAGGTAGACTAAATGCAAAAATTTTTTTTTTTGTCATTTTAATCATTGAAAATATCCCCAGACGTGAGGCAAAGACTGGGAAAAAGGCCACACTCTCCAGAAATCAAACCTCCAAGCAGTACCTGTGCTCCCCGTCGAGAACCAATCTCAGATGTGCACAGCAGGCTGGGAATCCCCAAACAAGATGTAAAAGGCCTCTACTCTGACACCAGAGAGAAGAAATCAGGTTAGTTCTGTGCAGAAAATCTTCTGCAATTCCTTTGATTTTGGAGTAGAAGAGAAATTCCAGCAGAAAGCCATGAGGGGAGTGAAGTTGAATGAAATTCAGGATAAATTAGCAAATGTTTGTTCAGAGCTTTGAAATCTAAATACCCGTAGGGAGGAGCTGGGGGGTTTTGTGAGCAGTGTTTTTATGGAGGTGCTGAAAATCAAGGACTGCTTCAAAACTGTGGGCACTAAAACAAGTGTGAGGAATGCAGGGGCACTTCAGGTGGGAATTAAGCATCCTCTGAAAAGGGGGAACAGTGAACCAGACTTCCTGAGCCTCCTGTAGCTTAATTTCAACTACTCTTCAAAGCATAATCAGTTCCATGCCAAATATTAAGGTGGGAGGAGTGTGAAGGGTTTGAAGAGATGCAGTGAATTCAAGAATTGGTTCCTTGACTTCTTCCTCTTAGAAGAAGTTGGTTTGGTTTGGTTTTTTTAAAAAATGTTTGTTTTTCATCCGCTTAGGTAATTTATGGACCAGATTGGGGTCTGCTCTGAAGACACAGGAAAAGACTCCAGAGAAACCTGAAAACTCTGTGGCATCTCCAGAGGAAGATGACTCAGAGCTGCAGAGGGTTTGGGGTGCTCTCATTAAGGAAAAAGAACAGTCCAGGCAAAAAAAGAGTCGCTTGGATCATTTACCCTCCCTACAAATCGAGATCAGCCGGGAAAGCAGCTCTGGCTCAGACTCTGAATCATGACTGGTTCCACCACCTCGAGGTGGTGACTCTGCAGCGTGGCAGGATTCCCTTTGCCCAAAAGCTGGACACTGGCAAAGACTCTGCAGTGAAGGTTCCAGAAGTGTCTCTGTTCCTTTTCTACAAAAAGAGAGGCATAAAACCACTTGAAACCTAAAGCAATGACGTTTGTCTGGAGTCTGTGGCTGGCCCTGTGCCGTGTAGGGCATTGTCATCTATGTTTATGACAGCAAACCTGTAGTGAATTGTAGCAAAACATTTTCCCCCCTGAGCTTTGAACTTAAAAGATGAGGCAGAAATGCTCTGTATTTTTAAGGAGACCTTTTCTGTTCTTAATATTTTCATCATGGAGGCTTTTAACAAAATGTTTTACACACTTCATCCAAAGAACAGGGCATTTAATGAACAAGATCATTGCCTTGCCCTTCTGGCTCTTACCAGCACTTTTCCTTTCCTCTCAAAGTAATAACAATAAAGCTTCCTGGGTGGGCAGCCAGCAAGGATAAAGCACGAAGGGATTGATTCTCACATTCCCTTCCTCTAACACACTGAATGTAAATCCAAGTTACACATTTTAATACAGTTCAGTTCCATATAGTTATCCCAGTGGCACCACCAGAATCCAAGGAATCCTGCTCATTTATTTTGGTGATGCCACATTCTGCTGTAGCAGGGATTGAGATGTTCAAGACTGCCAAGTTGGATGTTTGAGAACTGTGTAAATCCCCTGAGGGTTTGGGGGGTTTTTTTGCTGTTGTCCCATGAGGAGAGATTATATTCCTTTCATTCCACCTGGATTATGTTCTGAAGCAATCCAACAGCTGGAAAGCATTTTTATATTTGTGAGAATGTTCCTGTTGGCCACGGTGAAAGCTCTAGTGGTGTTCTCCTCTGTGCTGTTATCTATCTATATATAAGTGAAAGAGAAAAGGAAAACTTTAGGATCACTGTCTCCTGTCAATATTTTGGATGTTCTTCCTGTATAGTACACGTGGATGTGGACATGGGTGACTTGTTACATTCAGCTTTTTTACCTGCACATTTTCACCCCTCCCTAAGTAGGAAAAGGGTTTGATCAGTGTGCAGCTGCTTTTTTTTTTTTTTTCATGTTGCTTGTGGCATTTCTTTTGGTTGCCAGTAATTCTGAGTGAGGAATAATGCAGGTCATCACATTCAGGTAAACAACAGGTAGCAAAAACATTTTAATAGTCTGGAATCTGTTTGCATTGTCCCTGTTCCTTGGTTCTGTCAGTCCAAAATGTCTATGAACCTCTCTTCCCATTTCTGCTTTTAAACAAGCAAATGTTTCCTTTTTTTTTTTTTTTGCCCCTCCTGTTTTTGTACTAAGTCGAAATAGGTTTGAGGTTTCAGCAAGGAAACTGCAAAATTAACTTTTCTTACTGCTTTATGATGTGTGAGAATAGCAGCATGTAAAACAAAAAGTGAAATGACAGGCACAGTGAGTGGAGGGGCAATCTGGGGGCTGGCCAGGCTTCAAGCCTTACTATTTCTTTGTTTTGTGACACTCATCCTTGGTTTTCTATTTAATTATTGACTATATAAATGTCTCATAAAAGTACTGTTGAGAGAAACGACTGCAATGTCTGATCACTGTAATAACTCATTTTAACCGTGTGCTTTCATTAACATCCCCTCCCCAAGCTTTCCCAGAGAATCACACCCAAACCACACCCATCTCTCCAGATCCTGATAAAATTTATTTAACCGGTGTCTTTTTGCCAGTAAACCTTTGTGTTGTGTTACTGCTTTGAATCCATTGTGACCTTTCCTTTTCCTGCAAGGATGTGGTAGGTAGGAATCAATCAACCTCATCCACGAAGGCTCCTGGATTATTTGGAACCCTTGCATGGTGTTTCCATGTCAATATTCCTAATTTAAGCCTGGTGAAGGATAAACTAATGGGAATAGAGGATCTTTTCAACTGATCTAAAAGATCTGAGCTGATGGATGTGTGAAATCAATGCTGTGTTGCAGGAAAAGGCACCCTTAACTGGTTCTGCCTTCCAGGTTGTCATAAATACGCCTTAAAAATGCCCCCACACTGGTCAGAACTGTGGTTTTTGTGGTTTTTATGGTTTTTGGGGAGGTTTATGTGTGATACTGAACCCACAGTAGCTTAGCTGCAAGAAAAATCGAGGTTTATTATTGAAGGGACCTGTAGAGAGGGTTTTGTAATTGAATGTTTGCCTGGTTTTGCTTTTTTATGATGTACAGAGAAGCCTTGAAGAGTGCTGGTATCAGGAATTCTTTCCACCTTTGGGCTTCTTTAGTTACCTGAGCAAGAACTGCTGGGATTTGGTAACCAAAAATGAGCACTGAATTCTAAGTGAATGTTTTTTCCGCAACACTTCCATTTGATGGAGAGAGAGATTGCAAAGAGAATTTTGTTCCAAGTCCCCATCTCTTTGTGCTCAGCTGTTTAGTCCTTAGCTTGTGTGTTCTTGATTTTTTTACTGACCTCCCAGATATCATCACCTACAAGAATTTGATGCACAAATTAATGTTTGCTAGGGAGACACGGGACGTGTGTATTTCACTAAAATGTGTTTCTGTTGAGAATTGCGAAAAAGGAGAATGTTGGCTTTGGCTCTTGCTGGAGGATCCGTGCCTCAGAGGAAAAACTGAATTTTAGGTGATTTGTTACAGGACTACACTAGTCCTTCTTGTAGGAAGTTTTTGCTGTTTGGAAAGGTGTATTTTTGATAAATAGTTCTTCAGGCTGAGAAACACGTGGTGTTGAGGGTGAGATTTTAAAGCAGAGGTGGCTTTGTGTTTCTTTTTGAAACTGATGCATTTAACAGGGAGAAGGAAACCAAAACACCCCTATTTTCAGTTCAACATGACACAATGTTTAAAGAATGGAACTTTTATTTAAAAACAGCTCTTCTGTTCTAAATAAAAGTGGCCTGAAATCACTCCGACCTCTCCAGTTTTCCTGGAAAACGCGGAACCCGGGGCAGGGCCGGTGCTCCCTGGGGCTGTGCCCGGCCGGGGGCGACACGAGGGGCTGTGCCCCGGGCTGTCACCTGTCCCTGCCTTGAGGTGGTGCCTAAACCCGGGGTTTTGGGGCCGGGGGTTTTGGGGCCGGGGTTTTGGGGCCGGGGTTTGAGCGACCCCCGAGGCTCCGCTCGCCGCGTTCCCTCCTGGCCCACACGGGAGGAAATGGAAGGCTCAGCGCACCCCCTCCCTGTGGAGCAATGGCACAGCCCGCCCCCGCCGCGGGGTGGTACGGCCCAGGCCTTTATAACC
>VWZT01012524.1:251532-268444 GCA_013397055.1 Pachycephala philippinensis
GGGGGCGGGGCGGTACCATGGGGGGGGCGGGGGGAGCGCGGCCTCGCGGCGCGTGGCGACTGACGGCCCTTGTCCCTCAGGCGGCCATGGAGGCGGCACCGGGCCCGCGACCCCGCCGGCAGCGCCGGGACCCCGCCAGGACTGCGGAGACACGTCCCCGGTAAGTCGGGAGGGGCTCGGCCGGGCCGGGGCTGTGTGTGAGGCACCGCCGGGCATCGCTGCTGAGGCTGGGGGAATCACACGGGGCTGGGGCACAGCCCTGCCCGCGGCTCCATGAGGGACAACGCTGCTGTGTGGAGTGCTCGGCATCCAGCGCCGCCCATGGATTTTTATAGCGCTGTTTCGGCAATTAAGTCTATTTTTTTGATTTTTCGATGTGCTAGACCCATTCTGCGTAATTAAAAACTACACCCACAGGATTCGAGTATTAGCGATTTCAATTTGAAAACTGGCCTGTTGGTAAATGCAGTCTCGCAAGCTGCATTCATATACACCTTTAAACTTAGATAGTTCTAAGTTTCCTGCTGAAAAATTATTTTGAGACGGTTGTTGATTACAAAACGTCGTCTGATATAAATACTTCAGTGATTTATATCAATATAAACACGGGTGGAAGTACAAGCAGAGAGCTGGTCATGAGGGTCTGTTTTTGTTCTTGTTTTTCCCAGTATAAACTTCTAGTAACACTTTCCTTGCTTTTACTCCTACAGGAGAAAGATGTCTTGAAGTAAAGAGTAAGTTAAATTTTTTTTTTCTATATACTAAGGTGTGTAAAGTTGTTACAAAGGTTCCAGGCCTTTACTTTATGCTGATGATGTAATAAAACTGTTCTTGTTTACACACAAGTAAGAGTTAAAGTTTCATCCACAGAGGGGAGATTGTACAACTGTTTGAGATAAAAGCTACAGTGTTCTAAGTGATTAATTAGAGGAGTTAATTAATGGCTGTTGATGATGATAACCCTGAATAGGAAGTGCCGTCAGATGCGAGAACTGACGATACCCTGGTTCTGGTCTGAAATGCAGCTACACACAGGAGCTCACACCTAGAAATTCATCCTCTAGAACTCAGCAGGCACCTTGCTCTCCATGAAAACATCTAACCTTTGTGTCCATCTGTCCCACCTCCCTGCAGAGCCTGCCCTTTCCAGGTGGATGTGACACAACAGGACTGGGAGCGGGTGGGGAGGTGGCCCTGATGTGAAGGTAAGCGATGGGTTTCAATGCACTATATAGAATTTTATACCAGGTGAAATGTAAATTTAAAATTAGGTTTGCAGGCTGTGAGGAGCTTGAGAGGTGTATTTTGACTTCATCTGTTTTCCATAGAATTTTAAGCCTGATACTTATTTCCTGATGTATTTAGGTGGAGCCTGCAGGTCTGTGCTGGTTGTTCATATCCACCTATTGATGTGACAGCTCTTCACAAGTCCTGAGGAAGGCACTGAGGCAGCAGAGCAGGAGAACCTTCTGTGTGAGTTTAATATTTATTGTGCTCTCAGCTGAATGTGGCGGGTTTTGGCTGCAGTCTCAGAAATGTTTCTGCTCTAAATGCATAATTAATGAAGCTCTAGGCCAAAAAAATACTTAGACTAAAATACAGGCAGTAAATGTGTAAGAGCAGCTGTAGACAAAGAGATAAAAGATCTTGCATCTGCCACAAATGTATCAATTTCCCTGTGGTATCATGTGATGAAACTAACCCAAAATTGCTGGAATTACCGGCAGATTGACTGGTGGTGAGCAAAAGGTTTCCTGATGATATCTCACTCATTAACAAATTCATTAATGATGCTGTTGGCTGCTTACCTGACCCTGCTCCTGTGTTCCAGGTGCTGCTGCTGGAAACATCTCGGAGGCACAAGGAATCCAACAAAACACCTGAGCTTGAGGATTTTGTGTAGAAACAACATTTTTCTGCCTGTTAAAAAATAATAACAGTTACAGTGTTTTATTACATGTACATTAAAATAATTTTTTAAAAAATACTGCCTTTTGTCACTTTACTGCATAAAGGAATGAGTTTGCATCCTGCAGCAGTTTTAATAAACACACTGGGCACTCCTGTAATTTGCTGTAAAATAGTGAAGAAGATGGACACAGATTGCAGTGTGTTTACTGCAGATAATGCCAGTGTGGTAATTACAGTTTAAACAAGACACTTAGAGTGTAATTACTGCAGAGATGAGCCCTTAAATATTCTGAGAGCCACAGCAGCAAATGCAACTGGAGCTGTAGCTTGTGTTCGGGCTTGCTGTTTGTCGTTCTGATCTCTGACTTGAATTTAAGGTCTGCTGCAGAGGCAAAATTTAAGAGTTCGGGGGAATCTTGGCAATTTAGAGATACTTAAATGAGTTTTTAAAAAAGCATTTGAGGCCAAAACTCCCAATTAGCTTTATTACGTGAGTATAACTAGGTTCTAACACTTCAGTGCTCCTAAACATCATTTCCTGACTGAAAGAAGAGCTGGCACTTGGTGCTGCCCATGTGGCATCACAGGGCAGTGTCCCTGTCCCTCCAAAAGCACAGGTGGCTGTGCTGTCTGAGGTATAAATTGCATGAAATGTAGAATTTCAGGAATTCCTCTTAGAGTTAGCATTCAGAAAAACAGGCTTAGTGTTTTTCAGAGAAATGTCCTGGTGCTGTCATGTGCAGGTAAATTAATCTGGATTTTTCCCCCCAGAATCATTATTGTAATACATCCAGGGTTTAATAAAAACATTCAGCCTGGGCAATGGAGTAGGTAAAACATGCTTGGAATTAATTAGTTGCTTTTATCCGAAAGGATTTGAGCAGTATGAAGAACAGGTTATTCCACTGTTTAATTAAAATTTTAAAGTTACATTCTGTTCCCAGTGTTTAATGAAACAAAACTATTTTTGCCTGGTTTTAAGAGCTTGTGTATTAGAACATGACATTTCTTAGAACATGCTCTGGCAATAAAAATGAGTTTAAAGCTCTCAGAAAGCACAAGGAATCCACCTTTTATTAAATGTGACTCTGCAGACCGTGGAGGTAAAAGCAGCCACATGCCCTCAGTAAACAGAAATAATCAGCAAGTTGTTTAATGAGCTGTTTAATTTGCTCAAGGAAGGTTTGCTGCAACTTGTTTTATAATTCTTGCTTTCCAGTGTTAGTTATCTCATTAAAACAGCAAAGTTGATCTGGGAAAACTTAAATAAACAGAGTTTATCTGGGTGAGTTGAGGGTACAGTTGGTGGTATCTGTTGGAGTTAACTGGTGATGAGTTTCATTTTAGCATCACTTGTTTATTATTCTAATCAAAACCAAAATTCCTCAGCAGGGATCCTCTTAACAGGCTGGGTTTTTGCTAAGATTGATTAATGGAAAAGGGTTATTTCTGTTAGAAAATGGTGCCTTTCAAACAAAACAAGTGTCCTCAACGTTTTACTGTGATCTTACAGGGGAGCACAGATAATTTCATGGAAATGAAACCGTTCTGTTTTGATTACATTTGGAGCACTTAAAACTTAGTGTTGGGGAATAAACAACAGACAAAAATCTGGTTTCAAAACGCAATTATTTTGGATTTTCGAAAGGTTTAAAAAGCACTGTTGGCAGGAATCCCTTGGCACTCAACAGCGGCCAACAACCACGGATAAATCTAAAATAGATGAAAAGATTAAAGCAGAAAGAAAGAAAATATGCAGCAAAGCAAAGAGTGGCTGAGCGCCAGCTTTTAGCAATAAGAGAGATGGCAATGCCATGTAGTGATTTGAGAGAAAACATGGAGATTATCCCCAAAATATGTGCTGTGGCCATGGAGCTGCTGGAGAGGGGCTGGAATTGAGGAGGAGGAGGAGCAGAGGGATAGAGAGGGGCAGAGCTGCCTCGCTGCTCCCTCACTGTAAATCACAAGCTCCACATTTCACATAAATGCTGGTTATCACCCTTATTTCTTGATCACTATTGTGAAGCAATCATATCTACATCAGCGTGAGAATAATCACTCATGCAGAGCCATAAATTACTGTAATTAATACATCCCAGCTATTAATGGCAATGTAAAGAGGAGCTCTCTCGCTTGGTGGCTGTCTCAGCTGAGGCACTTTGAGCTGTACCTACTTAATTAGCAGGGAGGGAGGGATATCCTGTGTATCTGAGCTTTTCAGGATGCAATAAATCCTAAATAATGACACTTCACTCCTTTTCCCCTCAGAGCAGGAGGAAGAGCAGGTAATTTTCCAACTCTCCTTCATTTCAGAGAAATGAGGCACAAAGGAGCTGCTATTTTCCAGCAAGGAATAACAGAGATGGCCCTGGTGTGATGCAAGGAAACTGTCACAGGTTTGTGTCTTCCCAGCTACAGAATGGCAAATGCTTTGTCACAATTCCTCAGAGGCCACAGGCAGCAGCTCTTGAGCTGCTCAGAGCAAAAACTCAAAATAACCAGGGGGTCTTTGGCCTTTCTCAGGCTCAGGATGTTTCTGGCACCCCTTTGACCTTGTGCTGCCAGAGCCTGAGCACATTTCACGTGTTCCTGTAAAGAAGGACAAGGTTAATGCATCATTTAATGATCTGCTAGGACAAACATTCCCCTTCTTTGTCACCTCATGTAATTTAGTGCCTTCGTTTTATGCTTGAAATCAGTTTCAGCCCAGCCTTTATGAACCAATCCTAAAACTGCTTAACGGGGTAAGGATTGAGCAGGTGGGATTTGATTCAGGGCATGCAAGGAGGGCTTATTTAAAGAACATTAAGCATTTTATGCTCCTGTGCTCTAATTCAAAGAGTAACATCTGTGCTGCTTTACCTCCTGACACTTGAGCCCACAAGATGGGGCAGTGACCAAGCTCAGAGCATTCATAATAAAGAGATTTTTGCAGCCTTGAAGATGCTTCTTTGGGGAAACTTGATTTTACTGCTGGTTCCCTCCCTGTTGTCCAATAAGATCTGTAACTTTCATTAGGATGTAGAGAATACCCCACACAGTGAAAATGTCACTCTTTAATTAGCTTTTAATTAATGTTTCTTAGTGTTGGACCAGCAAAGGCTCCGTTTTTGATGCTGTGCAAACTCTGCAGCCCCACAGTGTTCCTGGTCTGAGTGTGATGAGGAGCCAAAGAGTTAAAATTTATTTTTATTTATTAAAAAATAAAAGTACCACATGAAGGATGATTTGCCCTTCATTACCTTCCCCTCCCACGCAGCTCAGGACCTGCCAGGCTGTGCCTGCTCCAGGTGGGTTTTGGGTCAACAAACACCCCCAGCCCAGCAGCTGTGGGGAACTGAAACCTGAACAAAATGCAAATTGAAAAATCACTTAGTGGAGACTGATTTAAAATCCCTGCTGTTTTAATCAAATAGAAATGTTAAAATTTTAATCTTCAATAATTAAGACTCCTGTTTGTTGGACTCCTGTTACTTTTTGCACGTCAATACTTGGAATTTTTTTCATAACAGGTTTTTTTTGTTTGTAATGGATTGTTCTAAAATAATTACACAGCACAGCTGCAACAGGAACTCTAAAAGAAAAATGATTGATAATTCTGAAGCTGCTTATGGCTTTCTGCTGGACTCTCCTTGGTTTTCTTTATCAATTTGATTTATTTCCCAGATTTTTTAATTGCTTTCTTGCTTGTGCTTTCCCAGATCTTGTAGGACTGGGACTCTAGATTTGATTTTCTTGGTTTTTCTTGTATTCTGTGCACTTGCAAACTGCACCTGATGATTTGTTAGTGTTGGCTGTGGGTTTGTTGGGTGCTGTTACCACTGAACAGAGGAGTAGGTTTGAGGTTTAACAGCACATTAAAGACAAACTCCCAGCTAATCCTGAGGTTATCAGCCATAATAAAAAATAATAAATTTTCCTGGACAGCTGAAACTTTATTAATAAACACCCGAGCCAAGATAATAGTGGTACCAAGGGTAATTTAGTTATCAGAGCCCTTATCAGACAGCAAGTGCAGTGCTGGTGCTCAGGTGATCTGTGAGCTCTTTAATGCAGCTCACAACAGCAGCTGAAATATCCAATATAGATGTTTTACATCTGAGCCTCCGTGTGATAATCCTGGAGCAGCCTGCAGTGTTCCACATCACCTCATTACAGATAAGGAACTGCAGCTGGGAGCCGTGCTGGGAGCAGGCAGAGGCTTTGGGCAGCCACTGCAGAAAGCAATTTTCCTGAACTGTGTCCAATCAGGTATTTTATTCCTTTCAAGCACGGCAGTAAATAACAAACTCTTTGTGCTGAGGGAGATCCAGGGGATGCCTGCTGGGAAGATGATGGGAATTGTTTCAAAGCGGGGAGCGAGGTGGGAGCTTGGAAATGCACAGTGATGGGAAGCCCCTGCACCAAGGAACCTGCACTTTGAATTGAATTTAATTTAATTTCATCTGCATCCAGGCACCTCCCCACCAGCCTGTTTGCTGCTGGGCTTTGCAGGAAGATGCTCTGTGCTTGCAGGAGGTGAAATAAAACTTCGGAGTCAGGACCAGGCTGTTTGGAAATGCAAAACAGGAGCTGCATCAAGAGTGAGGGATTTCAAAGATGCTGCTTTTATGCTTCAAAAAGGTCTTTGGAGATGACAGCAACAACGTGGTGTCACTTGGCAACAGGTCAGGGGCTAAAGCTGAGGAAAAAGAAGGGTTCAGGGAGGAGAATGGGGCTGAGGAATCGACAACAGCACCAAAATGGTTTGAAGAAGGGATGTGATCCCAGGGTGAGGGGACAGCTCTGGGCTGGTGGCTGCCCCTGCCCTGGGTGGCTCTTGGTGAAGTTCATCTGGGGGATTGGCACAGGGAGGCAAGTGAGAGGCACAGAAAAAGGATAATATTTGCATTTCAGCCCCCAGCTCTGCTGTTTCAGAGCCCGTGGTGGAGGGGAGCTCTGGGCCTGCAGGAAAGCACAGCTCTCCCCAGGGTGCTTGGGAAAATACTGAGCCTTGGAATTCATAATTTCACAAGCAGGTGGGTACAGTGAAGATGAAATAACACAAAAAAAGGAATGGTGAAGTTCTCCTCTTGGAAAGAGATGTGTAAAGGCACACAGCCCCAAGCAGAGGCCTTTTGTTTTGTATGTTTGAGGCCTGTCCACCTCTGGGATTTTCTGCCTGTTTCTCTTCGTGCAGGATTCCCCAGGAATGGAATCCTGTGCGATCAAGAGTGGAATCCTGTGGGATCAAGAGCCCTGCAGCAGAGCGTGATGCACTGAGATTGATTCTTCACTGCCTTATTTTCCATTTACAGAAGAGCTGCAGTTGCAGCTCTCACCTGGAGTGGGTCACAAGACAAGGAGCAGCTGCCAAAGGGAAGCTCATTCCTGTGGTGATGCAGCTGGATTTTCCACATCTGTCCTAGCCAATATCCCATAGTTTTCCATCCATCCCTGAGTCTCTGTATGTCCATTCCAGGAATTTGGGCCTGTAATAAGATGCTTGGAGGTTTTCATTATGTAGATTGTGTTTAGGATGGCTGTGATTGCTGCTTGCAAAATCCTAATCACAAAGCACCTCCCCAAAGCCTTGCCCAGACCCAGAGGAACGCTGCTTTACTCTGGGGAAGGACAGAGCTGACAGGTAGGCCAGGGAGAGCCAGGAATAAAATGGTTTTACAGCTCACACCTTGAAAATCCAGTGATAAATACCCAGCCCAAACCTTCAGTGTGTTATGTATTGATATTTCTCTCCTCTTTTGTAAACCTCAAATCTATTTATCCTTCCAATAACAGCTCCCTGGGAGCTGCCACGTGCACCAGGCTCACTGAAAGCTGGGATTGCTCATCCCAACCTGCTGGATGCAAACCACCCCTCCCTGAAGGAGGCCCCACAGGTTTATTTTCTGCTCAGACTGAGTTAATAAAACAGCAAAGAAGGATGGGCCCAGAAGCCACAGGATCAATAAGCTATTAGGAGCCAAGAAAACTCAGCAAACTGCACACATAATTAAAGGCTGTGGTGAACAGGTTGCATCTTTTCTGACTCTATTAAATCAGGTCTTCAATTTTATGTAAAACCATCAGCTGAGCTGAAGGTAAAACCAGCTGTGGCCGTGCACATTTACAGAGGGGGAGATAAAAAATGCACGCCCAGAACTGCCAGAAGGGACTGAAAACAAAGCACCTCCAATTCCCCATCCATCAGGGGTGATTGAGCCATGGGCTCATGGAGCTGTCATGTAAAAAGATGACATTTTATTCCTAAATACCTTTCCTGCAGAGCCAGCTTGGGATCCGGGATTCCTCCTGGCCTTTCCTTGTTCATCCTCGTGAGCAAACCCTGTGCTAACGTTTTGTGGGAACACAGCTCCCAGAATGGTTTGGGTTGGAGGGGACCTTCAAACCCGTTTCATTCCAACATTCTGCTGTGGGCAGGGACCTCCCACGAATCCAGATTGTTCCAAGCCCTGTCCAGCTTAAATCCATCCATTTATTCATGATAATTTTCCTGGAGCTGGGGCCTGCCCTAGGAAGTGGAGCCTGGCTGGAGGCAGTCAGAGCACTGTGAGGGATGGATCTGCTCTTCAGAATTTCGTGTTAAAGACATTTAATAGAGCTGGAAAGCTCCTCTCCTCTTGCTCTGCACAACCCTGCTGGTGGAAATCATCCCCCAGGCAGAGAAAAACTCCACTGCCCCTGGAGCAAAGGACAAATGGGATCACAGGATGACATCCCTGCCCCAGAGAGGTCAGGAGGAGATTTCACCTGTTGCTCACCAAGGAACATTTCACTGCAGGGCTTGGGTCCGTTGTTTTCACCCCTTTCTCCGAAGCCTGGATATTGAATTCTGCTGATAAGGTCAATCAGTTTCCTTGGCAATAGCAGATCCCAGCTCATGGAGCAGGGGACGCTTTGTGTTTCCAGGACGTGAGCTCACAAACCTCCTCCTGCTGCTGAAACGAGGGCTGATGAACACAGGGGAGCCCTGAAAGGTTTTTGCCCCTCTCCAAAGGCAGTTTTAGTGGGGTAACCCAGTGTGCTGGCACTGCCTGGGGTAGCCCCCGGTGTCCCCTTAATCCTTTACCTCATTTTTTGGCTTTTCCTCTGGGAAAGGTTGGTGTTTGGGCAATTTTGGGTTGACATTTGCAGTCTTCTGCCCCCGAGCAGCAGCAGTGCTTTTAGCCCAAGTACTTTGGAGTTTCTGGACATCCCCAGCAGCATTTTTGTGGCTCCCTTTGCTCTCCCACACACACTGTGCTCAGGGGTGACCCTTCCCAGCGCTCTTTCCTGCTCCAAACCATCCTCTGGGAATGTGACCCTCGTTTTAAATGAATAACCACCTCCAAAACACAAACAGGCTTTGTGCAAACCCCTCCCAGAGAACCCAGCTGGAAGGAGCTCCCCAGAGCGTGGCACCAGCCCTTTCATGCCTCTCTCATCCCTCTCTCATCCCTCCCTCATTCCCTGCCTGCTGTTTCCATTCCCCTCGCTGTGGGCTCCTCAATCTGCACAGAATGATTTCCAATTACATTTTTGTTGCTGAGGGCATAAATCTCCTCCCCAGACTGGTTTGCTTCGTGCCCAGGCAGAGCTGTGGTGCTGGTGGAGAGAGAACCAACCGAGCCAGGCTGAGGTGTTTTATGCTTTATTTATTTTATGGTGGCCCTTCCCTCCCCTCTTTGACAAGAAATGACCTCATTCTGCTTTAATATTCTAACAGCAGCGATTTTCAGTCCTTGAATCCTCCATCTAAGGCCAGTTAAAAGCTTCTGACCCGAAGCAGCAGCCCAGTGCAGCCCAGGGAACATTGATTATTCGTGGAGTGAGCCCCGAGCTTGTTTTGATGTTGATGAGCCGGGAAGGGAAGCGTCTCACTCTGCTTTCTTTAAAAAAAAAAAACCCAACCAAACCCCACTCTTTACTGAGCCCACAGGATCATCATTATCCTGAAGTGCACTAAGTGGATAATTGAACTAATCCACACTGTGAGGGAGGCACTGATGAGCCAAAGCTTTTATAACCAACTCTCTCTACTACAGCTCTGCTTTTTTTCCCCCTTTTTTCCATGAAAGTAATTTGGCGCATCCTCCAGCATGCACGGATATATTGATAAAAAGCCCTTTCTAGTTCTTTCTGTGTCTCAGGAGGGCTAAATCCTCACTGGGCACAGGGATATTGTCAGTTCCAGTGGAGCAGAGGTGGCTCAAGTGGTGCCAACACCTGCACAGGGCAGAGGCTGTGGGATCTCCCTTTGGAGATATTTAAATTATCTCCCAGCTGCCCGATGTGTTTCCCAGCAGGTGGAAGCTGAGCTGGAGGGGAAATGTGGCAGCAGCAGCCTCCTGGGTGGTTTTTGTCCGTGAGGGAATGGAGCAGAGCAGGAATGGGGGATGCAGAGCAGGAATGGGGGATGCAGAGCAGGGATGGGGGATGCAGAGCAGGAATGGGGGAGGCAGAGCAGGAATGGGGGGGGCAGGGCAGGGATGGGGGAGGCAGAGCAGGAATGAGGGAGGCAGAGCTCGCTCTGAATGCAAAGTGCNAGGAGGGGGAGGGGGGGGGGCAGAGCAGGAAGGGGGGAGGCAGAGCAGGGATGGGGGAGGCAGAGCAGGAATGAGGGAGGCAGAGCTCGCTCTGAATGCAAAGTGCCTCTGGTTTGTGGATTTGTGATCTGTGGGGTCCAGGCAGCTCCTCGGGCCCTGGGTCCTGTGCAAACACTTTGCAGGGAATAAAAAACTTACAGCAAGGAGCTTGTGATTGAAATAATTGAACCAGGCAGAGGGGCTCGAGCTGTGCATGAGGAGGGGAGCCCAGTGCTGAGGTAGCTGGGTAGAAAGCAGAAATTGCTGCTGTTTCTTTTTCTTTTTTCTGCAAAGAGAAATCCTGCTCTTGATGAAATGCCCCCATGCTCCCCCCAGCTCCTTGGCTCCCAAGTCCTGTCCCCCGCTGTGGTTTGTTGCTGGGACAGAGCCCTTGCTGGAAATAAAGAGCCTTTTTCCCTCTGGTGCACTGATGTTGGAGATAAACTCCCTGTGCAGCACTGCCTCACTCTCAGCATTCCATTCTCCCACATTATTTTACACACTGGCAATGTTTAAAATTTAAAAGATTCTTTTATGGTGCCTCTGTGTCCACCTTGTGCCCACCCTGAAGAATCCAGCCCATAAACTGAGCTCTTTATTTCTCCAGCCCCCTGAAGAACCCAGACCAGCAGCTCTTGGCACTGCTTTGTCCTGTTTTTTCCTGGGCATTCAACCCAGACAGAGAAAAAATTAAACACTGGGTCTTTATTAAACATTATCATTTATTTTGTTTATGGATAGCTCCTTTATTTCGAACAGAAATATTCCATAGTCACTGGAAAGTTGGATTTTTTTTTTCATGCCTGTTGGAAAGAGTTAGATTTAAAAAAAAACAATAAGGAAAAAAGGCTTGGATACATGCAAATCATACTGTTGCCAAATGGATTAAAAGTAGCAGAGTTTTTTCTAAGTCACCTTCTTGCAGATGGAGGACAAACAACCACGGGCAGCCTGAAGCCCCTCTGGAAAAATGGACAGAGCCAAAAGTCTGTTTGCACCCAAAAAAAGCCAGGCTGGAGTCACTGCTGGGAGCTGCTCAGGGGAAGGGCTTGGAACTCCCTGCAAAGGGAGTCAGCTCTGCTCCTTGCAACACAAAGAAAAGGAAGTTTTTCCCACTTCCCTGCCCTCCCCCAGGTTTGGGATCCAATGAAATTCTGGTTCCAGAAAGACAAAGTGCACATTCCAGTGCCCTGCTCTGGGGGGATCCATTCCCCAGAAAATACAATCAAACCAAACCCCTGCCTTAGAAAAAAACTGGAACATTTCAGAAACAAAGAACTCCTGGTCCAGGGAGCAACAGCCACAGCCCAGTGACCCAAGGGCTTTCCGAGGCTTTAAATCCCAGCTGGCTGAGGGCAGCCCGTGGTGGCAGCGAGAGAGGGATGAACCCAAGATTGTTCTTCCTTTTATAACCCTTCAGTCTCATGGGTCTCTTGTCAGTGATGCTCCTGAGCCCTGACTCCAGGATTTGGGTGTCCCTCCCAGAATGGATCAGATGCTGCCATTAAAACCTCAGGACTTTTTACAGCTGGTGGGAAACTGGGTTTTACTGAATAAATCCTGGCCAGGCACAGGTGCCAGCCTGCTTTTGGTAAGGCTGGGGGGTGAGGGTGGTGCCCAGGCACGCTGCAGGCTGGGATTTAGCCCTGCCCCAGGAAAGCAAAGCTCTCCCTCTGGGCTGGGCTCACCATATTGAAAGGAACACCCTTGGTTTGTGTGTGAGCAGATTTTTGACCCCTGGTTTGTGTGTGAGCAGATTTCTGACCTCTGGTTTGTGTGTGAGAAGATTTTTGTTACCTGGTTTGTGTGTGAGCAGATTCTTGTTCCCTGGTTAGTGTGTGAGCAGATTTTTGTTCCCTGGTTTGTGTGTGAGCAGATTCTTGTTCCCTGGTTAGTGTGTGAGCAGATTTTTGTTCCCTGGTCGGTGTGTGATCAGATTTTTGTTCCTTGGTTTGTGTGTGAGCAGATTTTTTTGTTCCCTGGTTTGTGTGTGAGCAGATTTTTTTGTTCCCTGGTTTGTGTGTGAGCAGATTTTTGACCCCTGGTTTGTGTGTGATCAGATTTTTGTTACCTGGTTTGTGTGTGAGCAGATTTTTGACCTCTGGTCTGTGTGTGAGCAGATTTTTGCTGTGTCTCAGCAGCCCCGGCTCTCATCAGCGATTGCTGAAGTCAGGAGTGGGAAGGATTGCAGGTTTACCCCAGGCAGGTCCCTTTGGGGTGGCTGCTGTGTGGAGAGCAGCTGAGATCCAGCCCTGAGGAAAGAGAGCCCTGCCCTGCACAGCCTGGGCACCTCCCTGCTCCCTTTTCCTGCCCTGCTAAGGTTTTGCAGCCCCTTGGAGAAGCATTTCTGAGAGAGCCAAAAGCACAGCACACCACTAACGCTTCAGAACACCTGGCCAGCTTTTAGAAAACACAAACACTCCACGTGATCACTTCCACGTGTTCCTCGAGAAGAAAATCACTGACGTTCATGGCACAGGGGGAAGGCAGCAGTGGGGACTCCTGGAACATCCAGGAGTGGGAACAGACCCCCCCAACGCTGAGGTTTGACATCATCCTTGCTCAAGGTGCCCACCCGAGGGCCGGACATCATGTCTGTGGTGTGGCAGCACCTCGGGCCGAGCCAGGGAGCTCCCCAGCCTTGTCCCTTCTGTCCGTCTGCTCCGAGTCCGTGCTGCCTGAGGCAGCCCTCAGCTCCTCCCGGCTGCCCCCCAGCCCCTCCTGCCCCTCCACATCGCTGAGCTGGCCCTCCCCGAACTCCAGGATGGTGGGCAAATTGCCCTGCTTGGGGCAGCGCCTCTTCAGGCTGACCAGGAAGGGCTGGGGCAGGGAGAAAATGTCCACGTTGTTGCCCAGGTCGATCCAGGTGACGCTGGGGAACTTTTTGGGGTCCTTGAGGGTGTCGGTGAGGTCCCTGAGGACGGCCTTGGTGAGGCGGTTGCCGTTGAGGGCGAGCGTGGTGAGGCGGGGCAGGCCGCCGAGCGCCGGCAGCAGCTGCAGCAGCATCTCGTCCGTCAGCTCCGTGAAGCACAGCTCCACCGTGTCGATGTGCTCCGAGCTGTGCTCCAGGTACGCCGTGACCCTCTCCACGTCCTTCAGGGTCAGCGGGATGCCCGACAAGTCCACGGTGTTGTCCTGGGGTTTGCCCATCAGCACGGCCTTCAGGCTGTTCGGGGGGAGGGAAGGACAGGGGGTGAATGTGAGGGGGTGTCTCTGGGGGAGAGGGGGAGAACAGGAATTCCCCCCCGGAGAGGGGAAGAACAGGAATTCCCCCCTGGAGAGGGGGAGAACAGGAATTATGGAGAGATTTCATGGAGGATGCCCAACTAGGACTGAGCAGCTCTTCCCCAGAGGGTGTCTGTGCTGCTGCGGGGTCACAGAGACATCCCCAGGCTGTTTCACGTTCAAACCCCATCATTCCGGAGTGCAAAGTTCATTTTTGCAGCCCCTGGAATAAAGAGGTTATCCTGGCTTTTCAGAGCCCACCCTGCTGCTTTTAAAGGTGCAAAAAAAGGGTGAGAAGCCCCTGATGAGCCAGGCAGGAATTGCTGGTGTGACACTGCTCACACTGCTCTCAGGGAGCTCTTTGAGGGGAAGGACAGGTTTTTTGCCCTCTCAGCTGCACAGGTGGGAAGCTGAGACCCCAAACGTAGCAAACGAAGGACAGACACCTCCAGGGTGGTTTGATCTCACTGTCACCGTGTCAGAGCTGCTGTCTCTTCAGTCTCCCCACAGAGGAGATGAGCCCTACAAGAAACCCTCAGGTAAATACATTCATTCCCACAGCGGCCCCACAGAGGTTTATCAACACGAGCTAGGCCTGAGTTTCACAGCTCAATTTATCTCCAACAAAGCCCTGCTGGCAAACCAGGTGCTGAGGGTGTTTTGTTCATGAATTATCCTGGATAGCTGAGGGGATGGAAGGAGCCCTGTGGGTGCTGTGGCAGCTTGGTGGCCTCAGGTGTCTCCTGAGTTATGTGATGCTGTGGAGGACTCGGGGCCAAGCTGCTGCTCTGTCTCCTCTGGGAGTGTTTTATCCAAGCTGCCCCTGAGGAATGACTGCCCAGAGATTCCAAAGAACGGGGAAAATGGGACCTTTACTCCAAAAATCCATGCCTGTGAGCTGTGTGCCAGTTAAATCCAGAGCTACTCCAAATCCAGAGCTGTCATTTGGTGTTGGCAGCTGCTTCTCTTTGCTTTGTACAGCCGCAGCATTTTTTGGGAGCAGCCCCGTCTGGGACCAAGGTGATGCCTCAGGAACAAGCTTTACCCACCTAAAAAACCCAAAATTACTCTTGTCTTGCAGTCTTGGAGCACTAAAGCTGGCTGTAGTGGGATCTCACTCCCAAATAAAGCCCAGAGCACCCCTGCCAATGAGTGATAACCATTTAACAGCACGGCTGAAAAGCAGCCAGGGGTTGATCCTGGTTTTATCCATTTATTCCTGTAACTTCTTGGCATGTCTGGTGTGCCTTTAAATAAGCAAAGTTAAGGAGATAAAGGGGGAACGGGGACAACTTCAGGACAGCTGGGTTTTTTTTAAATTTTGAGCTGCCTTCAGTATTGCTCCAAATTTGTTTTTTTTCCCTTGGAGCGTGCGTAGGATTTCTGCCAGCCAGGAAAAGGGAATTTCTCACTGGGGTTGAATCCTTTTCCCCCTGAGAGGGATTCAGCTGATACCCACTGGAACAGATTGATTCTCTTGTACAAACTGCCTTTTCACCCTGCTGAGGAGCAAAAACATCTCCTGAATGCCCGGGTCAGAGTGGCCCTGGGCTTGTTCTGGGGGAGGCTTTGCTCTCCTGTCCCTGGGGAACCAAGCAAACAAACCCCAAAGAGGATTTCATCCAAATATTCCTGTGGCTATTCCCAGCCAGCTCGTGGAAATAAAGGGGGTATTTCTCTTAACAAACAGCTGGAAAAACTCCGAGCCCTGCCACAAAAGCTGGCAACAGAACGGCCCCAAATCTCAGGAGGAAGATGTTAACCATGAAACAAATCCCTCAGAGCTTTAGTGGGGGATCAGTTGCACCCACTGGGTTTCATCCTCACATTTTACAAGGCTGTTCCATAGGGGAAAACACTGATTTTTCCTCCCCCCAGCTGAGGTTTTGCCCAATGTAACCCCAGGATTGGGAACAGAGCCTTTCACTAAGCTCCTGCTCACACACTGGCACGATGCTGATTTATCCACGCTCACGCTGAGCTAAAAGCTCTCTCCCATGGAATCAGATCAGAAAATGTTGTCACAAACAGGAATATTGATGTTTAGATCAAAGGGAATTAAAAGAAAGGGGTTTCCTCCTGGTTTAAATTCATGGCACCGCTCTCACAAATCGGGACAGGAGGCACTGATGTGTCGAGCACTGAAGGGAAATTCGGATGTTCAGCCCCATTCCTTGCAGGGAACAGCTCAGGAAAAATAAAAAGGCAGCCCCAGAGAGTGAGGAATTACAGGCAGAAATTTATAAGAACACCTGGTGAGAAAACAATTTACAAAAATGTCAGCCAAACGTTACTGGACATAACGAGTCACCCGAAAAAAAACAACAAAAAAAAGTAAAATCCTGAGATAAAAGATTTGTCCTGAAATAATGGTGGTGGCAAGGGTAAGTATTAAAGAGCTTTTTCAAAATCCCTGCTCCAAGTGATGGCAGTCAAACACTGGAATAGAGATTTGGGAAAGGAAGGAGTACAAACAAATGGTGTAAATTCAGTAATAATGCTGAGTAAAGGGTTGAGAATCCCCACCCTCAGAGGAGGAATCAAGACAAAAAATTAAAATTATTTAGCTTAAAGAGGGAATGGGACTGAGATAGATAATAACACATTGTCTATTGAATATCCTGTGTTATTTTGTATTTTATATATATATAAAATATATCCATATAATGAGGATGAATAAAATAGAGGAGATGAGAATGAAATGCTCTTTTTTCATCCCACTTAATGCAGGATCTGAGGACACCTCCTGATGCTGAAAGACTGAATTCCCAGGGGATAAAAGGAGCTCAAATTAACCTCCAGCCGTGGGATATCCCTGAGATCAAGGGCTGTGTGGGAGGTCCTGAGTGAACAGGGCACTGCTGTGGCTGAGAAAATCCAAAGGCACGGTAAGATTAAAAAAAAAAAATTAAAAATTGGCTGGGGAGTAACTGGATTTGAGGAGAAATCAGAATTCTGCAATTCACCCAGATGGAGTGTCACCCAAGGGCAGTGTCACCCACAAACAACATCAACCAAGGGCAGTGTCACCCAAGGGCAGTGTCACCCACAAACAGTGTCACCCTTGAACAGTGTCACCCAAGGGCAGTGTCACCCTTGAACAGTGTCACCCATGAACAGTGTCACCCAAGGGCAGTGTCACCCAAGGGCAGTGTCACCACACACAGCAGGGTCATCCCACAGAGCAGGGTCACCCAACAATGTCACCCAAG
>VWZT01012526.1:0-14670 GCA_013397055.1 Pachycephala philippinensis
GGGCCGAGGTCGTGCACAGGTACTACAGGCCTGACCTTGTAAGTGCTCGGGGGGTCCCGGTCGCTGGTAGCGTGTGTGCGGGATGGAGGGTCTGCTGGAGAGGCTGTGCCTCGGAAAGGTCTCTGGCCTGGCGGTGGACAGAGATCAGCCTCTGCAGAGGCACTGGCCAGCCAGCCGGGACTTCGCTGTGTCCGGTTCTGGGCTCCTCGGTACAAGAAAGACAAGGAGCTACTGGAGCGGGTCCAGTGGAGGGTCACAAAGATGATGCAGGGTCTTGAGCGTCTCTTGGGAGAGACGACTGAGAGGGCATCTCATTAATGCGTATAAATACCTCAGAGGTGGTGCCAAGAGCATGGTGCCAGACTCTTTTCAGTGGTGCCCAGCTACAGGATGAGGAGTAAAGGCCACAAACTAAAACGGAAGAAGTTTCACCTCAACATGAGGAAGAACTTTTTTCCATTAAGGGTGGCAGAGCACTGGAGCAGGGTGTCCAGGGAGGTCGTGGAATCTCCCTCTTTGGAGACATTCCAAACTCAGCTGGACGCGTTCCTGTGTCACCTGCTCTAGGTGACCCTACTTGGCAGGGGGCTTGGACTGGATGCTCTCCAACCCTAACAATTCTGTGATTCTGTGACTGCTCTGGGGAGTCGCCTCCACTCTGGCGCCACGGTACCATGTGTCCAGAAGGGGTCTCTGCTGTGGGAAGCTGGGTTTTGAAAAGAGTGTGCAAAAGTGGCGAGGAGGGGCTCTGCTAAGTTTAAATAGACTTTGTTTCCTTCAGTAACAGAAATAAAGAGGACCAAAAGTGGACGTTAGAAATGACGACAGATAAGGCTGTCAAAATTACAGTCACAGAACTAAACTCTAAATGAGACCATCCACCAGGGATAATAATGGTTGGTTTAGTCTCTTGGAGGCCAGAATTGGAAGCTTTCTCTCATCCTCCTGCTCGTGTATACTTCTTAGGTTTTTTAATTCTCTGTGTTATTTTCAAGTGGGAAATAAGTTTAAAAAAATTACCATGCTTGAGCTGTCACATCAAAATTTTAGCAATGAGGCTTAAATCATTGATAGATGCATTAGAATGTGTGTATTTTAGTAGTCTCTACTGTATTCTTCATTACAGGCAAATAGAGATTTATTCAGAATGATCAAATGATCTGTACCTCTAAAGTAGCACAAATTTTGAGGGGATGCGGTTCTTGAAATGTCATGTTCTCTAGTACCTTTTTAAAATTTCATCTCCAGTTTCAGTGCTTAATTTCTAAATCAGGACAGCAGAGGCAGTGAAACTTTTTCTTCTGTCACCAAGAGTGTGTGTGGAAACTTCAGCTGTGCTAGAACATCTCTACCAAACTCACTTTAATGGCAAAAACAAGCTTTGCTCCTTTAAAAAAAACTGTTCCTTCTTCCTTTCATCTCATTTTTTTTTTCAAATTATATTTTGCTACTTTAAACTAAGTCAAATTACAAAAAGGTAATAATTCTTAAGGTATTTTGCATGTAGGAATTACATTCTGCTCAGAAAAGAGGGCAACAAAATCACAGTTTAGCTGTCACGCTCTTACAAAGTAAGCTTATTTACTGTTTTGGGAGTTTAGTTTTTCCTCTGTCACAACACTGACATATTTCTCTGTTTTTGACAGAGCATACCTGAAATACCTCCTAAGCCTGGAGAACTGAGAACAGAACTGTTGGGTCTAAAAGAAAGATCAAGCGAAGTTCAGACTTCACAACAGTGACCAGTTTATTTTCCTTGTGAAAACTAGAACTGATAAAATATTTATTCAACTGTTTAAGTTGCAGAAATACGTATGTGAAATACTGTGTTCCTGTAATGTTTTTTTGCTTTCCTTTAAGCAGAGTTGCAGGCAGCATTAAAAATAAACATACAATGAATGTTGTTGGTAAAAGTCCCATCAGTTGTGTGCCAAAATACTTGCGAGTTCTTAACATCTCAATTGCATTGTAAGTATCCTTCAAAATGGGTCAAACCATGACACTGACAGAAAATCTGCTTTGGTCCACCATAAGGCTGGAAATCTTACAGCTTGGTCATCTTAGTTAAAATGGGACAAATACGTACAAATTACACTGAAATCATATTTGTTTGTGCTCCCTTTGGGCATCTTCATCTCTCTATGGCTGCTTGTGATAGCTGCAAATATGCAAAACTGTGAAATAACAAGAGTAGGTTTACCTTTCAGTCTGGAAATAGAATCACCACAAAACTTTCGTGCCAGGAACTTGAAGATGCAGAGTCAACATCCTGCGAAGATGGTTCAACAACCCAGTTTTGAATGGTACAATATAGAGCTTGGGAAGGTTGGCATTGCTTTCTGTTGAGAAAGATGCCAGGACAAAGCACAGGCTATATCCTCAGTTCTCACTTCAGTTTAACTCATAAAAAATGCAGTCTGACAGATTACCCATTAAGGAAACAAAAAGCTCCCTAATTCCTACTGCCGAAATACTTGGAAGTCTTGTAAGAGCAGGGGGATCTAGAAATGATCACTGAAAGTGCTACATTTACATCAGTTCTGGCTATGAAGCTATTATTTTATTTATGCCTGCATGAGCTGGAGTGGTTTTCCTAGGAAGAAAGGTTTATAGTTCTTATGCATGTGTATGTGTCTGCTCTAAGTTTTACAGCTGTTGGTGGAATGGGCTCCTCTCCTGCTCTTGTGTGCAAGTGTGTGCAGTTATTTTGTAACTAGATCACTTCCTCTCTCTCAGGCACCTTTATCAATGACAGCAAGCATTGAGAGAAAGTCTCTAGTAAAACACAGATGTTAAGCCCAAACAAAAGCTATCAGTGAGAGCATCTTAATAGGTCCACTTCTGGTGAAAAGACTTTCTCCTTTACTGCACTTAAACAAAGCTGAGATTGGCAACCTTCCACCTCAGCAGAAGATAAAGTTTATTGAAAATGGGACAGTTCAGCAGTGCTTTGTTTCTCTTCGAACTGGGGCAGGAACAGCAGTTTTTTGATGATCCCTTTAACAAGCCAGAATTCACCAGCCTTTGCACTGTTACTCACACTTTGTCAGACCATTACCTCTTATATTGTTGATTTCTGACATGAAAGATGCCTTTCTCTCTATTTTCTAAAGGTTTTTCAGATCTAAAGACTGCAGAGGGAAGTTTCTACTAATTAGGCTTGGATTTCTAAGTGTAGCCTACTGCTACTGGGAACTGAGCAACAGGGAGCTCAGTCTGTTCTAGCACTGAGGGAAATGTCCTCATTAGTGCGCATCTAGGAATAGCAAAGCTGACAATGCACCAAGTTTTAACAGCAGACGTGACAGCCCCCGAATCAGCACAACTGAAGCACTGAGAGAAACGTGAGACACTTCCAGTACTGACACCATTTTGCTTCAGAGCTGACAGAAAAAAAGAGGTAAACTTACAAGTGCATTTTGTGCTTATTAATAGCAAACACTTGTCACTCCAGGGAGTAGAGAAAGCAGCCGGACCACAGCTATCTATGTTGCACGTGATACCCTCAGCTGAAGTATATGAAGAAGCACAAAGCATGACTCTCAAATGTGCTCTTTATTATTTCTGAAATTTAATGTTTTGTCACCCTCAAACCAATCAAAGCAATGAGAACTTCAGCTATACAATAGAACAAAGGTTGCTTAAATCTACAAGTAATTTACAGATTAAGAATACTGGAGGAGGCCACCCTATACTTCCAATATTCCCCTGTGGTTTGTTAGGCAAAATCATTTCCATCCACACAGGAGGTGGGAGCGATCTTTGCTACTCAGAGGTCAAATAAAGAGGTGTGGGTAGTAATGATACATTTCTGAGTGTATCAATGAAAATAAGTGATACTTTAGGAGGTTGATTGCTAGAGAGCACAAAGTTGCGCTGCTATAGTAAGTGGAAAGTGCCCGAAGAAATGGTGGACCTGCCCTGTTCAGTAACTTATTGCCAAAGGCTGCTTGCTACTAAAGCTGACCCTGGCAGCTGCTGACTGAGACTCACATTAGACCACTGAGCCTGGGCCAGTAACAAAAGGCTCTTCTCAAGGATACCACTGCAGGGAGCAGAACCAAACCCCCCCCAAACTAAGCTTCCTTTCCTCGATGTCTCAAACAGCATACTTCAATACAACTCTCTAAACCCTAACACAATAACCACGCTGATACACGGCGTATTTTGGGCAATATAGAAGCCTAGTAAATGGAAAGCAAGTTGTTCAGGTCAGTGTTTAGTGCCCCCACCTAATAAGAAAACTTACTGCTTCAGACTGCAGAAACTTGTAACTTCACAGAAGTTCTGTTAACAAAACAGAAGAGATTGGTTCTTAAGTAGAATCACTGTGCAGAAGCACCACTCCTGTGTCCTTCTTCCATAGAGGAAGGTGAAAAAAGTCCCCAAACCCCTCAATGTAAACACTTTCTACACCAAGTCTGTGAAGATGTTTTAAAGTAGAGGCACTAGTGAAAAAATGTAGTTTCATCCAACCACTACATAAAGCTAACATAATGAATAGAAGTTCAACATGTCTACAACTAACCTGATTTAGCTTCAACATTAAGTATCTACAGTGCTTTGCCATACTAAAGAGACCTAGAACAAGAGTGAAAATGTTTAGGAGTAACAGCATTAAGAACGTGTGAAGAGAACTTCCACCTTTAAAAAAACGTGTAGAAAACAGAACTGCTGTAGCAACACAAGTAAAGGCAGGGTTTCCAAGTGCCATGGAGGATGGTACCAGCTCACAGGCAGTAAGACTGTTCTTGTGGTAGCTGTCCACAGATTTAGGGAAAGGACATGTTTTCTCCCCCTCCTCTGTAAAGCTTCCTTTGTGTATTCTATGGAGTCAAGTCACAGAGTCCAGCACAAGCTGGCAGACCTTCACTTCCAATGCCATCTTTAAACACCCTATCTCCCCTTTCTTAGGCTTGCAGGAGATAGCTCACTCAAATACTTATTTCAATTAGCACATTCAGTACAGCTCTCAGATACCAGGTGTATTTGGCTAAGTGGCACAGCAGGCTTGTAAACGTAAATCCCAGCCACAGGCAGACCCTACACAAGTAGGTGTGGCTGTGCCAGCATGGAAAGGCCCAAGGACTACCAGCAAACAGCCTGTTTGCACAAAGGACCTGAACATGCAGGACTGTACCTTAATTTCTTTCTGCCAGCCCAGAAGATGAGCTTGCTATGTATAAATTTAGAGTTGGTGGTGTTTGGGAACATTTTATTTTGTACATGACAAGATTTTACACCAAGTCAGTTAAATAATACAAATTTACATTCATGAGGAATGTTTTTAGAAAAGTGAACTTAAAAAAAAAAAACCTCCTTTACCCTTAAAACCCCATACCATCCCTCAACATTTTACAGTGGAAAAAACCAAAACAATCTAATTCACATTCCCTCTTGACCCCCCAATGCAGGACAGTAGTTGAGTGCAGTTTACAGTTCATCTTTCACATCTGTGGATTCCTGTGGAGACAAAAAGAGAATCAGAATATTACTTTTTGAAAGCAGAAAAAGGTTACAAGAACTGTCCCAGAAGAACAGAAATTTGTACTACTGTCATTCCAGGTTATACTGCTGTGCAAACATAATAGTAGTAGCATCAAAATTAAGTAGGTATAGTACAATAAATGCTGTTCCTCAAATTTATTCTTACCTAATCTGACATTTAACAGTAGGAAATTCCATTGCTATAAACTATATATTTGCACTAGTCACAGGTATCATCTTGCAGGTCTCTTCCAAAAGCAACCCAAGAAAGCAGGCCCAGTTGGGACCGCACAACTTCTTTAGAAGTTAGTATTATCAAGAAGCTATGGTATTGGAAGAGTTCAGCATATCCATCAAGACATCATTAAAACTGCAGATATGAGCTAAGTGAAGGCTGACTTCCCACAATAAGTGAACTGTTTAGAAGCAATGGTGTGGCCTGTAGTGTATCCCATGCCTATACTGTAAGCATTTAAAACTACACTCTTGCTGATTTGTTCATGTTTTTGCCCACAAGCTGTGGAAATACCACAGATAATTATCTTCACTAGAGGATTTGCTGCATTTTCTTGCCACAGAGCACTGTTACAATCTCTAAAGCTTCATTTAGCTCCAGCTTTGAACATCTCTCAGTGTCATCTTTTCACAATATAGTTTAATAATGAATTTGTACTGAAGTTTTTTTTTTCCTCCAAGAAAAGCCTGGAACACCTCACACAGTGTCATGAAAGGCGAAGTGAACAACTTTATTGCCAGGTAGCACCCACAAATGAAGTTGCACATAAATACTGGCAAGAAAGCATCAAACTTGAGACTCTACCTTCTGTGTTTCACTGTCCTCAGCATCAGCATCCACTTCCTCTTCATCCTGCTCTGCCTCCTCAGCTGCATCTTCAGGCTCTTCAGGTTCCTCATCCACCTGTACACAAAGGTCACAAGGAATTTGCTTTACTTGCTTAGGTTGTTTAAGTTGTGCACTAGCTAAATACAGGCTATGGAAGTATTCACTATCAGTTCCTAACTCTTGCCACAAGCAACCTGAAGGAAAAAGATCTGTCTAGCACTGATCCACTCCAGCAAAACAGCCAGCTGAAATTCTTGCACAGCATTATGAGAACCTGTATTACTTACACCCACTTAGGAATTTCTCCATTATAGAGATAGAGGTCAAAGGCCTGTGTGCCCAATTTACTCCTGTAGAGCCAGCACTTATATTAAGGACAGGACAATACTTGAGAAGCATAATGAAATAGCAGAATCTCAAGCAACTACAAGAAAGAGTGAGGAAGGGAACATTAGTATTAAGTACAGACTCATGGCTGGACTTCTGGTGGCCCACTTAAAGTGCAGGAAGCTGGATACATTTCCTTTTATGCAAGTGAATCAAGCAGCTGCACTTTTTAAGATGGAGCAAGAGTAAGTCAATTATCTGCCCCAAGTGAAGACAAACTAACCTTTGCATCCAGGTCAATGTTTAAACTCAAACGAAGCATCCTTTCTATTCTGTCTCCATATTCCTTAGTGTCTGGCAACATATATCCTGATCTCAGAGTTGCAGTTTCAAACAATACCACTGCAAGATCTGAAACAGTTTTGTCATCTTCATTTTCCTATGGAAGAACAAGAAAATCAAAACAGGCCTGTTAAAGCAGGTTGTATGCAGCCAAGTCAGTCAATGTTTCACTACTGTTATTTATTTACCTTGACTCGCCTCAGCATGTCCTTGATCAGTGGATGCCTGGGGTTAATTTCAAATGTCTTCTTTTGGCTGGCATAGTAACTAAGAAGAGAAATTGCAGCACTAAGTTTCAAAGTACAGGACCCAATTATATCTTTAAATCCACATACACTGGGTTACAGTCACAGTAACAAGTAGCAAGTGTATTCCCCCCTGTAATACTCATGCAACTATAAAAACATTCAAGTTACTAAGTTAATCTTCTCATCACCAAATGACAGATACCAAATGCCACTGATGAGTCTTGCCCACCAGGCAGTTTTACATATTGGGCTTGGATATAACAATGTAAGGCAATAATGAAGACTAACTTGGTTGTAAATGACCTTAAAAACATTTAGGATCATCTGAACCAGTTGGAAGCTTGTTATGGGCAAACCAAGCAAGGGAGGCAGTCAACTGCGTTTCTGTCTGCTGCTACAGACTGGAAGCTTACTTTGTAGATATATCCTTCCCAGTCTGGTAAGCTTGAGCCTTCATGATTCTTTCCATGTTACCAGACCATCCATACTGACTAGCCACAAGAGCACATGGAGACTGGGTTAAACGTTGAGATAGCACAGCTTTTTCAATCTGTGGAAAAAAGAAAAAACCAAAACCCCCAAAACATCTTAATGTTAGTTCACAGAGCTAATAGCTTATACAGTGAATAAAGTAAATAACTGAACTTCCCTGTCAATTCAAGAATTTCTGAAAAATGTCTAAGATGACGTTCTAACTCATTGTCTTCCTGAATAAAGGTATTATTCATAAAGATTTACCCATGAAGGCAGAGAAGCTACTGTCAAGTCTGTGTTCAAATAATCTGCAAGGTATGTTGTAGCAAGTACAGCAAATAAAAATAATCATTACATAAAACACAGTATTTTACCTTGTCTTTTAGAGCTTTGTCTTTCATCCAGTTTAAGAGTGGTTCAAATTCCTTTTCCAAGGCTTCCCGACTCTCTTTGGACTTTTCACTTTCTTCAAACTTAACTCCTTCTTTTGCTACATTCTGGAACCTCTTGCCATCAAACTCTGGCAAAGCCTGAATACAGTATTCATCTACAGGTTCAGTCAGATAGATCACTTCATAGCCCTTTTTCAGCAGACGCTCAACAAATGGTGAGGACTCAGCCTAGGATGAAAACATTTAAGATGTCAGTTTAATTGCATTGGTATCAACAGCTACCAAAACCTGTACAACTATCTGACAAATAACTGGTACCAGAAAAACTGACTGCAGTAGTAACATAAGCATGGAGTCTCCACATTTACAGTACACACTCAATTCACAATGTTTGTGGTACTAAAACTACAAGCTATAATATACTTATTAGGGTACCCCTTCCCTCTTTCTTTCACTCTTGCATACCTCCTTTCTGCTGGCACCTGCCATGAAATAGATTTTGTCTTGCTTCTCTTTCATTCTTTCCACGTACTGATCAAGGCTTGTGAGGTTACTTTCATGATGAGAAGACTGGAAGCGCAGAAGTTTAGCGAGTCGTGTACGATTGGAGTGATCCTCAATAACACCAAGCTTCACGTTAGTACCAAACTCTTTCCAGAAGGTGTCATTGTATTTTTCCTCTGCAATTTTCTTGATCATATCCAGAGTTTTGCGAACAAGTTTCTTTCTGATCACCTAAAAAAAGCAGCAATACTGAGTTACAACAGTAAGTATTTGGAAGAGCCCTCAATGCAACCTCACTTCAAAGAATAGATTCCACTTTGTATCCCTGATCTGAAGAAGACAGAGGTAATCTGGAAACAGCAATACATGAGTTTCCTTTATGTTAATTTCAGAGTCATGTAACAAAATTCATCAAGCTGTTAAGTGTTCTAAACCTTGCTGCTGCTGTGTACTTACAATGAAAGAACTGAAAACCAATTAGCTTACCTTTAACAGTTTATGCTGCTGAAGTGTTTCACGGGATACATTCAAAGGAAGATCATCGGAATCCACCTAATTGAGGAAGAAAATTTTAAGTATATCTGGCAGTATCTAAAGATAAAAAAAATTAAATGCAGGTAAGATTTATAATACTTACAACACCCTTAACGAAGTTAAGGTATTTGGGCATCATGTCGTGGAAGTCATCAGTGATGAACACTCTTCGAACGTACAGCTGAATTACAAGAGGAGAGAGCAGCCAAGTTACTTTAGCAGTATTTTTTCTTTTCCACAAAACCATAACCACACACTTTCCTGTCCTACCTTAATGAAATCACTTTTTTTGGATCCGTATTCATCAAACAGTCCACGTGGAGCAGAATTAGGAACAAACAAGATGGATTTGAAAGTTACTTCCCCTTCAGCAGTGAAGTGGATGTATGCCATCGGGTCATCGTGTTCCTATGAAGAGAGGATGCTTTTAATTGACATGGGGAAAATACCAGTGAGTTAATACATTTCCAATAATATCATAATTTTGGCAAGTAAGTGCAATTATTTTACAACTAATCCACATAGCCATGCTTTGTTAGAGTCCATCACGGAGACAAAAGTTTAAGTTACAAGAGCAGAGTTGCTCATGTAAAAATATCCTGCCTAAGTAACCTTCCTGGAGACCTACCAAGTTTTGCTGGATTTTTTAACAAGCCAGTCACTAAAAAGTTACCAACAGCACAATAACTAATAGAATATCATCACACTACATGATACAAAGATAACACTTCTAGAAAACTCTGTCTGCCTCTTTCTTCCACCATGTGCAACAAGCACCAGAACCCTCGGACTAAATATGAATTTCCTGGTCAACATTTAAACACATCCGTAAGCTCCACATGAGCTGCAACATACTTTCCAAACCTAGACTAATCAATGCTTGGATGGCAGTACCTTCTCTCTGGAAAAAAGATTAACTCCTGACTGAGATGTTATACCTTCCAGGCTCTCTGCAGTTCCATCTTCTGACAGCAATTAATTAATTAATTCTTCAGGAACAGCCCATCCTATAAGCATTGTTTTATTTACATAGCAAGAGATACTACAGCAAACCTCTTCCTTTGGAATCATCTTGAGGCCCAGAGCTTACCTTGGAAAAGGTTTTGTAAAAAGCTTTGTATTCATCTTCTTCAACTTCTTTAGATGGTCTCTGCCAGATTGGTTTTATGTCATTCATGAGCTCCCAATCCCAGACAGTCTTTTCAACCTAGGTAAATAAATACCGTAGTATAAAAAAGACTCATTCTTTACTTCACATTAGGCCAATTAAAGGCACTCCATTGAAGCCAAAACAAAATAGCACGTAAAAATCCCAAACACACTCTTTCTAATTTATAGAATTATGCAATGGCCTGGACATTCTAATTTTAAGTATACACATTACTGCAATACATGGGAATTTTAGTCTACATTGTAGTGTGTTCCATGTGCATTTAACACACTGAGTACCAGTATTTCTGTTCTAATGCCACTCCGGAAAAATCTTCCCAGCAGAGTATATTAAATTTAAACTTGTCAACAGTGTCAGATTACAGAATTCTGCTACCATTTCAAGCAGTTCATGCAAGTACTTATAATTAGCTGTGACCACAGCTTCACAAGGCTACTGCCAATCATCTGCCTGACTTCTGCCTGGTCTGTTTCATTTACAGTCTTCTTTCCTCACATCTCACTTTAAAAGGATTTGCTTCTTGAAAGCGCACAGTACCGAAATGCACCTCTGCAAGACTACCTAAGAAAATTGCCATCTATCTGACATGAGTTACAGGACTCCAAGTCTAACAAAGCTTACCTTCTTAGTTTTTGGCTTCTTTTCTTCCTCCTCTTCTTCAACTGCTGCTTCATCATCTGTTTCTTCTTCTTTCTCCTTTGCTTCCTCCTCTTCAATGGGTTCTTCAACAGTCTCTGTCTAAAGAGACAATTGAAGGTGGGCATTTGAACACCTTGACTTCCTACCAGGTATGTTCTAGTATTCTCTCAAACAGCTTAATCTCACAGCACTAGCCTGACTTCTGCTATTTGTCTGTTGCAAACTTCTCTATAGGTAATATTTTTCAGTTGCATTTTTCATTAATACATACTTTCCTTCAATACACTGGGAGATCACCATACTCAAGTTTTTCAGTGCTTTACACAAAATGCTGATCAGAGACTTGGTGGATTTTAAGTTGGTGCTACACCAAGAAAACGTAACAGGCCTAAAATCTGACACTGCCCTGTTTTTCTCAGAATACCCAGCCATGGCTCTGCTTGAGAGCTTAACAAAGCTTCCATCTACCAACGCCAGTGGAAGATCCTTTGCAGTAATTAGCAGTGTTTTTCCTTTGATAAACTTCTTTGAGTCAGAATAAAACCAAGTTCCTTTAAAGTCTGTGATTTTAGCAACAGACTAGGATTTAGAGAAAAAATAACTAGTAAAATAGTAGCCAGAGAGTCAGGAAAGCAAGAATTTTATAAATTAGACAAGTGGCAGCTCTATGACAGGACCTCAGCCTTCATGAAATATCTGCCAGACAGCTGTCATAACCAAAGCTGACACTGTGCAATGCTCAGTTAAATACACTTACTTTGCTGCTCCACACATATATGGGGAAGTTTATGAACTGGGAGTATTTCTTCACCAGATTTTTAACAGTGTCCAGCTCAAGGTAATCAGATGCTTCTTCCTTCAAGACAAGGCTAAAGAAAAAAAAAACATAAAAATAACCAAACCTTTTGAAGTGCTGGACAAGTATTTTGACAGTTTTATAACAAAAGACACATTTCTTAGCCACTGAGATTGACCAACTGAGCCACAGCACGGTGCTAGTAACCAAGATTGGGGGTCGATCCACATATGGACCATTCATTTAAGAGTTGGACTCGATGATCGTTGTGGGTCCCAATTCAGAACTATCTGTGATTTTGTTGCAGCTGTAGCAATTCAGATTTATGCAAGTGAGCTTTTATTAGTACAACCCAAGTATCTCTTAAAAAATACAATCCTTACTCAACTAGCAGTTGTTTTCACTGGCTGAGGCAGAACACACTATTCAAAAGTTTAAATGAAAGCATCAAATCATATTGATACTTATCAGGATCTTGATGCACCCTCATGGGCTTCACCTCAAACTAGAGCACCAGGATCAACTTTTTTACACTAAGTGCCACCTCCAGAAAGACATTCTCTAAACCCAGGCCAAATAAATTTACCTGCTCATGAAAGCAATGAAAATAGGACTGGCAAACTACCTCGAGTTTGAAATTTGCATCAGACTGGCCTCACTAGTACATAAACAGCAGTCAGTTTCCAAGACAAAGCTCTACAGCCCCTGTACAGGTTTTGCCAGGCCAGAATTGTGTTGAGGGACTGAGCGAGCCTGAAGGCAGCTGAACTGTCTGGAATTACTTGGTGACAGTTGTCAAGACATTCATAGTTTTGTTAGCTCATCAAACAGCACACAAAGTGAACTACATTTCTTTTTGGATGCAGTTTGTATTTTGCATGTTTCTATTAAACTGAACAAAACTGTATTACAAGAATTAAATCAGTCACAAAGCTAAAGTCACTTGCCTATTCCAATAAGCAAAGCATACCCACACAACTCTATTTTATAACTAAAGAAACTTAATACTTACGTTATGGTTGTGCCACGTCCTAAGGTGTTCCCTCTTGGGTCATCGATCACGGAGAATTCATTTGAATCTGACTCCCAAATATGCTGAGTATCATTGTTGTGTTTTGATGTGACAATAACTCTGTCTGCTACTAAGAAAGCAGAGTAAAAGCCAACACCAAACTGGCCAATTAACTCAGATGTTGACTGGCTATCATCCTGCATTTCAGTCATCTTGTTTAAGAATTCACTTGTACCGGACTTTGCAATGGTACCCAGGTTTTTAACTAACTCCTCCTTTGTCATGCCAATACCTGTATCTGTAACATGAAGCATGTTCTTCTCTTTATCACACTGAAAAAAAATAAAGAGAAAAACGCAGTTTGACTTCACTGTGAACCTTAACACGTGCCAAAGAAAAGTGGTACATAGTAGCTATTCAAAATCAATCCTGCCTGGCTACAATAAACTGAATTTGCAGTAACCAGAAATGACAAAGACCTTACTTCAAAGTACTCCAATACTTCAGTTACTCTTTATAAAACCAGAACTGTATTTGTACCATTAAAAGAGGAGTAGTCTTTGATAAAGTTAACTGCAAGGGTCCTCATGTGGTCCTAGTTTGTATTTGCATCAGTATTAAGCCAAAAATTGAGATTTAATGATGCACTGTCTTTTTACATTCCTCCACCATTTCTCTGAAAGAGATATTCATATCCAATCCTTCTTACCTTGATTTTGACCGTAAGTTCCTCGTTGCCAGCAAGAGCATTTTCATCAGTCAATGATATCAACCGTATCTTATCTAAAGCATCTGAAGCATTTGAAATAAGTTCCCGCAGGAAAATCTGAAATAGAAACCAGTAGTCAGGAATGTCAGGAGAGAGACAGACACACACCCCCCAAAATTCTAACATGATCAGCAGATGAAGGCACTAACCTCCTTATTTTTATACAAAGAATTGATAATTAGCTTCATCATTCTGTTCACTTCTGCTTGAAATGCAAACTTCTCAGATTTTTCTCTGATTTCTTTGATCTGGGATGCATTTAGGCCATCTAGTTGGATAGCTTCTTCCTCTCTGTTAGGACAACGAAAAACCTGTCAAGGAGTCTTGTCCACAAACAGCATCACTGATTTTATCACAAAGCAACAGCAGTAACACTTAATCACTGATGTAGCACAAAATTACATATTTAAATGAGTCAAGTGCAAGAGCAGCCATCCTCAGCTGTATAACCTTAATCCAAAACTTCAGTGAAAATTCATGCTTGCAAGTGAGACTTTTTGCATAAAAAATTCAGGGAATAATACAGGTAATGTTAAAGCCACTGCAATCCTCAGCATGTGGTGCACCTCACAGGAGGTGAGGCATTTCATGGGCATAGAGCTATTTCATCCACAGGCACTGAACTGACATCATTTATGACATGCACGAGCAAACCCCAATTAACAGTTATCAATATTCGACAAAAACAAGCTGAACTTTTCTGAATCCAAGTTCTCAAGCTCGTTTCTAATTAGCAGAAAACAATGTTTTCCAGAAATGTTTTATTTCCCCCAACTAACTGGATATCTCTTTTGAATAACGTCCCCTCCCTGCTTCTGAGGCCTGAGGCATAACTGGTGCTCTAACAGAGCCTTCCAAAACCAGGCCGCCCCAGGTACCAACCTCTGAACAACTTCATCATCCGTTCGAGACCCTTCTCTGCTTTTGCCCAAGTCATCTTCCACGGTCCCATCTACATCCACCTCATCGGCTCTGACCGACACTGCGAAAACAAGGAACCAACGCCCTGAGCCCGATCTCTGCACTACACTGCCCAACTTCTCCGCTTACCCCTCCCCACGGCTTTAGGCTCAGCTCTGCCCCTCCAGTCCCCCGCCCCCTCCCCAGGGGAGTTCAGCCCAACCGGAGACA
>VWZT01012526.1:17802-32639 GCA_013397055.1 Pachycephala philippinensis
GGGTGTGCCATGACAGGATCCCCGCCGGGTGCTCGGGGCCTCACGGCCCCGCTGTTGTCCTTGTGCCCTGGCCTTGGCTCTCTGCGCCTCTCTGCTTGTCTAGTCCCTCACACCGCCATGAGAGAAACCGGCTGGCTTCAGCCGAGCCTCTTTGGGACTTCTCTGTGCTGGTGGAGGATAAATCAAGCCGAGTGGTTGGCTGGTGTCCCTGTTCTCCGGGTTTCCAGCGCTCATCAGGGCGACCAACCTCCCGGGAGCTCGTTAGCACTCCTTGGCCTACCCTGGGGGCCTTTGTTTATCCACCCGCGGCCCTCCCTTCCCCCCGTGGAGCGGCGGCTCCAGCAGCTGCCTCAGGTGTGAGGGGACACGGGACCTGCCGTCCCAGTGCCACCCTGCCGGGCAGGGTCACTGCGAGGGCAGCTGCCATTTGTGGCACACTAAAAGGGAGCCCCGCTGCTCCAGAGATGAGACCTTCCCGTGCTTTTTCAGTGTCCCTGGCAGGGGATGCAGCTTGGGACCTGAAATGCAGCCTGAGCAACTTCTGCAGCACCTCGCTGTTAACAGCTTATGTTAATAAGCTACTTGAAATAACTTACGACCCCCCCCCACCATCCTGAAAAATTCTGCCCAGGCTTTCATGTGCCAGTCACCTCTTTCGTCTTACACGTTTAACACTAGATTGAGGAAAAAAACCCCACCAAATACCAAAAAACAAACTTGCAAGCAATGATTTAGTGAACTTCGTACTTGGAGAGGAATGTATTTGAAAGATATTGATCTGTGATGTTCCATGCAAAACATAAAAGCCCTCACTGTGTTTACAACTTCACAAACACAGAGCTTAGTCTATCAGAAGGTGAAGGTCTTGGCAAAAATAAGTTATCATCTTTAAAACTCAGTGTTGTACCTTTTTGTCCTCCTAATAATTTATGTTTATGGAACTGGAAAGGAGCCTTTGTATTGCAGCAAAGAATGGTTATTTTTGGGTTCTTCTTAATGAAGTGTCATGCTTTAACCCCAGCTGGCAACAAAGCCTTGTGCAGCTGCTTCCTCACTCCTCCCCATGGGCTGGGGGAGAGAATCAGGAGTGTAAAAGTGAGAAAACTCATGGGCTGAGGTAAAGACAGTTTAAGAGGTAAGAAAAAGCCATACATGCAAGCAAAGCAAAGCAGGGAATTAATTCACCGTTTCCCATGGGCAGGCAGGAGTTCAGCTGTCCCCAGGACAGCAGGGCCCCAGCACACATGACAGTGACTGGGGAAGACAAACACCATCACTCCCAACATCCTCCCCTTCCTCCTTCTTCCCCCAGCTCTATACACTGAGCACGGTGCCATATGGCAGGGAATGTCCCTTGGGTCAGCTGGGGTCAGCTGTCCTGGCTGTGTCCCCTCCCAAATTCTTGTGCACCTCCAACCTCCCTCACGGTGGGGTGGTGTGAGAGGCAGAAAAGGCCTTGACTCTGTGCAAGCACTGCTCTGAAATTATGAAAACATCCCTGGGTTATCAACACTGTTTCCATCCCAAATTCAAACCAGAGCCCAGTGCCAGCTACTGGGGAGAGAATTAACTCTACCCCAGCCAATACCAGCACAAGAAGGCAAAATTCAGTTGTGACCTCTTTTTAAAGACTCATGAAGCTTTTCTGTCTGATTTGTAGTTTTAATAGCTGTTCCTCACGTATCACAAATTATACAAGAAATTAAAAGGATGGTTACTCTTCCAACACGTATGTGATAATGACTGTGAAAAATAAGTATGAGAGGTCAGTGTTAGGATTGGAAGTAAAAAAAAAAACCACGTGTCAGGTTTTTGTGGAGACTTGAACTTGGAGAATTATTTTCCAAAGAGTAGTCTTACTTATTTGAAAATACAATTTTCTTATTCAGGAATCTAAGCACAGAAAGTTTATCTTTTTCTAAGACTCACCTACAAGCACTTCAGGATTTGATTTCCTAATTATGCCTATATGATTCCCAGAGTGAGATATGTTGCTTTACGACTGTGGATAGGCATTTGAGGGACACAGAGATAAACAGAGTCGTTATCTCTGTCTTGTAGAATTCTTGCATTAGAAGATTTTCCTGGCATTTCTGTTTTAGCAGTCATTTTGCTGGCAGCAGGAAAATGTAATGCTTTGTGACAATCATTTTGAACTTTGGTAACTGCAATAGTAAGAATGCAAACTACTTCTGTTATTGACTGTGCTAAGCCAACAGAGATTTTAGATTAAGTTTTGTGGAATTCAAATTTTATTGGTTACTTTGTCTCTATGACTATACAGTGTAGAACGTTGCTTTTGAAGGAAATACAAAACCTGATAAATCTGTGTTTGTCTGTTGAATTTAAAGGCCAGACTAGTAAAAACTGCAATGAGTTTAGCAGCATTGATTGCTTGATGTAGATTATACTGTTTGCTTTCACAAATGCCCATTTGGATTACCCAAGACAAAACTGATAGGCAAGAATGAGGCAGCTGAGTGCTTACACTCTCAGAAAAAAGTTTATTCTCTTTACAAGGAGGCTGTAAATTGAAGAAAATTTCAGCTTAATTTCTGCTTAAAAAACTTAAGGGAGCTTTTAAGCTCTTTGTTGCACTGACTACTGCTGCCATTCAAAAGAAGGTTGAGTATCACCTTTCAGGATTTAATACCAGAGGGAAGATGTAACTGTCAAGTGGTGATAATTTTTCAGCAACTTAGCTGCATTACAGAGTTCTATAAAGCAGTTAGATATATTTTGATAATCGTGTGCATAACCATTGCAACAGTCTATTTTAGTGCTGTGTTGTTCTGTTAAGTAAAAATTCAGGGGCATGTGGTGATAAGAGAAGTAGAATACAGGCAGCGTCTCCTTCCATGCGAACAGCAGAGCGAGCCCCTCTTCAGGCCTCTGAATGCGACTTTATCAGGTCATCCACATGTCCGTGTGTAAGTCACCCCTCTGAAGCAGGCCACGTGGTTGCAACTTGAAGTTGGAACTAGCAAGAAGTATAACCTTGACAGAAATAGCTGTGGAGATAAACTGAGAGGAGTTCATAAGACCTGACTGTGGGTATTGGACTTAACCAGCTAGATTAGCCAGCTAATCTCCCTGGACTCCATCTGTAACAGAGAGCCAGTCCTCCTTTCACTGTCTTGCTTTGGCTCTGTCAGACTCTTTCCTGAGCTGATTTAATTCTCTAGCCCAGCAAAATACTTGGTAGTTAAATCAGCTTGTATCAGGTCCAGGCTGAACCAGACAAGAGCGTGGTAAAGAGCAGGAGTTTATGGCTAAGAGAAGGTGATATCCTCGTTTCCATGGCGGTGAGCTGAACCTGGGATGTCAATTACATTGCACAAAGATATTGTACATAGGTGCAAATATAAGGAAGCCATAAAACTAAACAATGAGTTTGCAATGTCAGAATATCACCTCTCTTAGTACATAATTAAATTGAAATCTGCAGCTAGTGCAAGTTGCGTTTTTGTTCATGGATAATTAAAATGCTTTAATTTGTGTCACTGCTAATTAGCCATTTAGTGCCACACTGTATTTGAAAAAGTCGTGTAAGTGATTTTATGTGAGAATAATTAATGCATTAATGCAGTCTGAAGTTTGTACCACCAAACTGAGCCCTGTCTTTCTTACATGATAATGCGTTGTAAATACGAAGAACTACTTATCTGCATTCTTTGTAATTTAAACTTCAGTGGTATCTTTTAAAACAATACATTGAGAGTTTATATTCCCTTCCTCTGCAGTGTCTGCATCAGAGACTAAATACTCTATGTACAGCACAAACTGAAGTCATAGCCACTTACATACGATGTTCTGCAACATTTGGGACTGAGTGTGAATATGAAACAAAAAAAATATGCTGCCATTAGCTAGCTTTTCAAACTGATTATCCAAATATTAGAAAATTTTAACAGTAACTACATACAAGCAGGATTAAAATACTATTGTTTAGAGTCTAGAGGAAAGTGTTTTCTTCTTCAGGTATTATTTATTTGGGTTTTAGTTGTCTTTATCTTATTCCTCTGGAGACTGATGATTGCACTGCAGCTGGCACTGTTGAAAAGTCTGTAACCTGTGGCGTGTCCCCGCCCATCAAATATTTTTGAAATTAGCAAGGTGTTCCTTGAAGTTCAATGCTGTGTTTCTTTATAATAGAGGAATTCACAGAAGAGAATGGGTTTTAAGGAGTTTTAAGGGCAAATTTAGTTAAGGTGAAGATTTGTATCTAGAATAGTCTTTGTACAGATGAAACAACCATGTTTTGATTATTATAAAACTCCCCTTGAGTCTTCAAATACTGAAACCTCTGTAAGTTTCGGTATCACTAGAAATCTGCAGCTGCAGCAACATATTTCTGTGGCTAATACCATTTCTGCCCGCTAGTACCCGTTTTGCTCAAGAGCAGAGGCATGAAGGTATAAAAGGTTTCGAAGAGAAGACGTCAAGCTTTAAATAGCCCGTTTTCTTTTTTGCCCTCCCCTGCCGGACAGCACGGCAGGAGGAAAGAACCAGAGTGGTGGAGCTGGAACCAGAGGGCTGGAGCTGGATTTGCTGGGCGAGAGCTCGCCCTGGTGGCCTGTCGAGAGATGAGCCCTGCCAGGTCCTTAGGTGCACAGAGCGGCGGTGTATTTGTTGTTCGTCCTCCTTTTATGAAATATTTCATCATCGTATTCTCCTTTTTGCACTGCCTTTATATGTTTATCCCCTCATAGAGACATTAAGACTGGAAAGAGTAATTTCTCAAATATTTCAGCTATTCTTTGCACATATGTATTTATGCATGCATGTATTTAAAATAAGTACTTCTCCTTTTAATAGGGAAAATACATTTTTTGTGGTTACACAAATTGCCATCTTCTTGAAAATGTGTCATGATTTCTCTGTTCTTGTGTCCCAGAAAGGCTCTTTGCAGTACTGCCAGAGAAAGTTAATAGACAACCTTTCAGCAGCACTCACGTCAGGAGAAAGAGTCTTTATTCCTCCATTCAGAGACATAAGTAAACTGCAGTAGGCTAGGAACTCCAGACCTGTTAACTGCACAGAAAGGAGTGCCAGGATCTCTGTGAATAGCTAGAGGTATACTTTAATTATCTCTGGGTTTTTTTCTTATATGTTAGGTCAAATGTAATATACCTGGAAAATAAATACTAAAAGAATGCTGATTAGAAAAAAAATATTTTCAAATTAATTTTGTGAAATTCACGCTTATATCAATGTAAAACCTGTGTACTGGTTGTATGTCCAAATTTACTTAAAAAGAAGGGAGAACCTTATTTTGGGACCGTGAAATAAATTTTAAGGATAACACCACCATTTTTTTCCTTACTGGACTGGTCTATATTGGCCAGTGGAAATGAGTCTAGCCAGGAAGTCACCTTGACCAAGCCAGGTATGCTTAGAGCACAGCCTAGAAGCAAAGTAAGGCACAGTCCTGAGCTTAAATGCAGCTTGGGAGCCAAAGAGTGGGAGGTGTGTGGGTGGAAGCACAGATAAGGCCTGTCACAGCTGTTCTCACAGGACCCTGCTCCAGGTCACACAGCTGTGCTACATTGGAGTATGGCTTGAACACTGGCAGCTGAAGCCTCAGAGGAGGGACAGTGGATGATGATGATGATAACAAAGGTGTTATAGGGAAGAAAGGTTGCAGGCTTCTCAAGGTACTTATAGCCTCTTTATGCATCTGGGAGTTTGGTTCTGAAACAGTTCCTGTTTTGATTTAGGGGATAGTGACGTACCCTAGCTGAGCTGTTCTAGCTATGCAGACAAGTATGAAGTCTCTCTTCTTACAGCTATTATGATGTGAATTCAGGAAACTCCAGTGACCCCTTTTACTTTCATCACTGTAAAAGCACCAGGTAGCATGAGCAGCTTGGTAAGTGAGCTACTGGATAATATATTGGAAAAAATTGAAATATTTGTTGATCAGGACAAAGCTATTTTTTCTCTTGGGTGTGTTACTCTTCTCTACTGGACTTGGTTTCTGGTTTTGGGAGTACACTAGTTGCAAAACTTCTTTTCAGATCTTCTCTGTGTCATTAGACCATCCTTTCTGTTCCTGGACCAAATTATTTAATTATTGCATATGAAGTGGAACACCTTTAACAGGGGTGAGACTATCTCTTGTTAGAATACTCAGAATTGCCTGTCCAGCTACTTTTCTCCTGTGCTTTTAGCCTGGCATTCTCAGTCATTGTCAGGGCTGACTTCTTTGACTCTCTGTTCTATCTCTCGGTGTACAAGTGTTTCATCTATAGCTGCCTTGCTACCCTCATTTATTAGGCGTTTTCTCATCTATGTTGTGTATTCTGAATTATAATATGCATTTGGAGGGTTGAATATAAAGAAGTAGTTTTGAGGATTTTTTTGAGGATTCATTCTGTTTGTATCCACCAGGTAATGAAAATGCCTGTAGGAATGACTATGTAACAAAAGCAGACAGTGATAAAATTCATGATAGAGAAATAGACTTTTGATCTGACAAGATGCTGTGTAAGATGAAATGCTGTCATGCCTGGCTCATTAAAGCTACAGGGAAACAAGGGGGAGTGAATCTTCTGCGTTCTCTCAAAAGACAGAAACAAGCAAAAGAGACAGGCTGAAATCTGTTGTAATAGTTTTGTAACAAATGATTCACAAGTTCTCCAGCTACAAGACCTAGACACTTTTAAGGAAATAAATGTGTCTTGCTGTGAGTTTTTATTAATAGCTATGCTAAATATACCATTCTTTTAAAGAAGCAGCAGAATGCAGTGGATGGTGTGGTCAAATTATTAATCTTAGGAAACGAATGAAATCTTTCAAAGGATTTGTAGTAGATTTGTAAGAACAGATGTGTCTGTGGTTTTAGATTTTCTGAGTAAGTTGTATTTTAAGAATGATGTGTTACTAGGCTGTAATAGATTTAGCTGTACTTCTTGAAATATGATTTCAATCTGAATTTAGATCTATCACTAGGTATCCAGATTTTTAAAAGATATTAAGTGCTCAATAGGACATTAGAGTCAAATCTTAACCAAGACTTCAAACTCAGTCTGTATACCGAACAATTCCTTATTATTGTTGTTATTAAGTGAGAGCTGCTTAGCATTTAACAGTTCTAGAAACATTGCCTATAGTGATTAACTCTTGGCTCAGTCCCCAGGAAACAGAGGCAAAACTTCTGTTGTTTTCAGATGTGCATGACCAAGTCTTACTTGATAATACAGCCACTTAACCATATATGTTACACTGCAATGAGAGATCTGTCATAGTTTAATGTGCTATTGTGTTATCATGTTGATACTGAATTTTTCTGAGCTCTCGAGTGCATGAGACGTTTATAAATCTTCTGATATTTATAAGGTTGACCTAGAGAAGACACAAAGATACCTTCAGTTATTTGCCAAAAAGGGATTTCCATAAGAACTTCTTGAATTGTGTACACTAGAAACTAAGGGTAGGTTAAAAAGTAAGATTCTTCACGTGGGGTGAATTATCATTGATTTAAAGAGTGATAATGTTTCCCGAGAGGCTCATTAAAAAATGTTTGTGGTGTTTAATTCGTACAAGGTAGACACCATGAACTTGCCAGATGGCACAGTGCCACACTGGCTATAATTTTATATTTCTTCTGTGTACAATTCTTATCAGTAAGAAGTTTCCAGAATAAACAGGCTGATTGGCTTTATGGTGCTCAGTTCTTTAGGATATTGAGACTTCTTGAATGGGCATCTGCTGCTTAAAATATCAAAAATGGAGGACAAAAGCAAATATGTATTTAATTTTATATCAGAAAATGTAGAGAACGTGGAAACCACAATAAATTAAATGTCTATTTACTCTATGTGAAATGAAATAGTCTGAGCCTTTCTTCTGATAAAACTAATTACAGGGTTCAGAAATTACTCCAGACTGCAGACTGAAGCTGTACCAATTTTATCTGAGAGATCACTGTAATTGCAGCAGTGAAGTGACTGCAAATTCGTGTTGCTTAGTAACATTATGGACAAAGTTATGGGGATGGAGCCATCCTTTTATTGACTTTTCTGTTGGAATGTCATTCACAGCTTGCATATCACTATTTTAGCATCATGCCCTGGCAAGACACAGTTTGTGAGTCCTGTGTTCTTGGAGCTTGTGCCTACGAAGACTTACCTCAGGGAATGACTTTGTGCAATAAGGAGCTAAAACTTAAAGGAGACTCCTAAGTCAAGTGTATCCATAAATCTTTGCAGGTTCCAGACACGGTGTAGTTATGCTAGACTTAGTTCCAACCATGGTGCAATGGATTTTTAGTAATTTTCTAATAATTCAATCCTTGCCATATTTGTATTTTTTAAATTACTTTTTTTTAATCTTCAGATTTTTTTGGGGTGAAGGATATTCCTCTTTTTGCTTCCATGCAAGCTACATTTTGCGTAGCAAGATGAATCCTGTATTTGGAGGTCAAGTACAGCTGGCAGAGTTTTCAAGTCATCTCAAGAAAAGTCAGGGCTATATATAAAGTGTTGAGTAATAAGTGACATATTATATGATCACTTCACCTAAATTTGTCTGAAAAGGAAATAATGGGTTTTGATACATTTGAAACCATATTTGAGTTTCATTAGTTTCTATAAAGATTATCTATCAGCTGTTTCCCCAAACTCTTCAAATTTATTGTCAGTGTTGTCTCTGCTTGGCTGGGTCAGTGACAACAACCCAATTTTCCAGGTATGGGGGGAATCCAGCCAGCTGATGTATTACAGCCTCTCGTTTTTACCCGCTCATAAACTCATTGAAAGTAAGATCATAGGATGAGCTTTTACTGAGCTCTGGCTGGATATATTGTGGTGGGGAACCCCCACTTCTGCTTAGTCTCATGATGTGATGTGACATGTTATGCTGATAATCAGGTTAGTCATATAAAGAGTAATCTCCTGGTGATGGAGAGCCTAGACAGAAAACACTATGACATCTCTTTCTCCAGCTCTGAGGTGAGGCAGGCCTTGTGGGATGAATTTCCTAGCTCCCGCACTTGGAACTCCTTGGTAGTCACTTTCTGAGAGTGAAAGGGCAGTGTCATCTGGAGTAGTTTAGAAGACACTCTAGCTCATGCCAGCTTGCCTGTGCAATCCAAAAATATTCTTTGCTATTTGAGCTATTCTAACTCAGATTGGTGTAGTACAGAGATGCCTGAGCTACAAGACCAGAAGCAGTTTGGTGTGACAGCACCAGGTTCTGTATAGGCTAATTTGTTCTGTCCAGAGGCAGATATTTTGAATTATGACCTAGGAGAAGAACAAATTGCCCATGGGAACTCTGGGCTCCTGAAGATGGATTAGTTTTGTGATGACTTGGAAGCATTCTATTCACTAGAGACCATTTTGCTAGATGTGTGTGGGCCTTGCTTCTTGTAGATTGTCATTTGACCAGAGCTTGTTCTGTAGCATTATGTGTGACAAATCCAGAAAGATGTTCCTCTAGAAACTCCTGCTGGAGGAGTAAAAATGCTTCCTTAAGCTGTGACCTGGTTTAAGTGCTGAATTCTGTAAGGTTTTTTTCCATTCTGTTGTGTTGGGGATGACTTGTCAGACACGTACTGAACCTGGGGATAGAAACCCCTCTGTTCTGGTGTAAGGCATGATGAAATTGTGTTCTGACTCTTATGAATGTCATACCTACATTTTGGAACTGCCTCGGCCAAGTCAAGGGTATATCTACATTTCTTTGTCCTGGTGTTTGTCGTATTTACAACACAAAATTTGAATAAGGTGTAGTTAACAGTGCCTGAGTTCAGGATATTTTTTGTGAGGGTTGAACAAGCTTGTCCAAGAGCTAATGGGAGTGGTTGAGGATGGTGACAGGTGCTTAGGATGTGATCCATCTTCCAGACAGTGTGATGGTCTCTGTAGAGGGTTTCTTTGCATTTCCTGTCCACTGTGGCTTTAAGTAAAGACAGACTTGGCTGTGCCTGCTTTGCCAGCATTTTTGTTTCAAGATTTGGTATAAAAGAATTCAAGGCTGCTTATTTTTTACCTTGCAGACTCAGACTCTCCTTTGGACCAGATGGTAGCTAAGTGCTCACCTGTCACTTAGCAGGTAGCCTGTGCTATACCGGATGATATTAACAGAGAATAATGATGGGCTTCTGACTCCTCTGCTAAGTTTGCTCCTAAATGGATCTATAGTTTAAAATGTATCTCATGTGAAAAAAAAGGTGGTTTTTTTTTTTGGTGGTTTTTTTTTTTTTAAATTTTTTTAAAGTCTATGCAAACTGTATTAAACTGTCTATTTCAAATTGTATTAAAACATCTTGAGAGTTTTGGCAAGTTCTAGGATATCTGATGTAGTGAATGGAATAATGTCTTGGAATTCACATTCTAAGGTGCCTAGATAGTAAAATTGTGCCACTTCAGTTACCAGGAAATCTCATAATTTGTTTGGATTACACATTTTCTTCTTGGAGGAGGGACAGCTGACAAATGCTCACCAGGCAAAACTTAATGGGCAGAGTCTTCTCTACCCAGCTGCATTATGGAAGTGTAACACTGAAAGTATTCAAATCTACTTTATATTGAAGTTTGTGAGAAACAGTGCAGACACTAATGTTTCTGATTTCAACTGCTTTATTTTTCTGCTCTCATTTTAACCATGTACTAATATGCTTAGATAGTGTGTGCTTATGTTCTTGCTTTTCCATATTGGATGTGGTAAATTGATTTCAAATGGTCTTAGTATTATTGAAACAGAAGCAAAGGAAGCAAGTAAGTAGCTCAGGCAAAAAAAGTTTCTTCTCCAAAGAGTTAGATGCTTTTACCAAATAGTTGCACATAAACACAGTTCCAGTTATTTTTATGTATCAATACCAAAATAAAAAGCATATCAGGATAAAACACAGGCAAAAAATTTCCATATGGAAACATTTGTTAGTGGGAGAGGTACTCTGACTAAAAGGACTTTAAAAGGATATGGTAGCCAAGAAGACTTGGGTCAATAGCATCTGATGGTTCTGTAAAAAAGCAAAATAATTTTTGCAAACACATTTAGGAAAACTTACATAAGCAGGAAATATAATAAAGATGAGGAAAATAACGTTCCTCAGAATCTTTTAAGGCGGTAAGAAAGACTGTTGTTTCTTTATTCCTTCATAGGATGTTGTTTCTGTGCCGCTTTTGCCCATTCTCTGTCAGTCCAAGGTCATTCACCTCTGTGATAAACAACTGTCTGACAGAATCTGTCAAATGCTGTTATTGCTTACGAAGCTGTTCTGTTTGGAACACTGCACCACAGAAGCTGCAATAAGACATTGTCAGCTTTCCTAGTGCTGCATTTTAATTTCATTTAATGGTGCTTTAATGAATTGCAGTATCTGTTAGCCCAGTCAGAGGCTTTACTTGAAGGCTGTACAAGCTGATTAGAAATACATCCCTCAGTGACTTAAGTGCGGGAATGTCTTTATTAGCCAAGTGTTTTCCGAGGTGTTGAGTGCTCTCAGTGATCTCAGATGCGAGAAGGAGCTGGAAGGGCTGAGCAGGCTGCAGGGAGATTTGTGTGTTTTCCCTGTGTCAACAAAACTTTCAAAACCGAGAAATTAGATGTGGTGTCTGACTTGTCATCTGTAATATACACGAAACACTTGACAGGTTCTCAGAGGTGTTTTATGTGTGCACATACGGAGATCACATGGCATCTGTGTCCTTTCAGCAGTGCTAAAAGAGCTGGTGTTTGAGGATACCGTGTAGACTCTCTCTGAATTACTCCTGGTCACGAAATTCAGTCAAAAGTGAAACAATTCAAAGTATTCTCTTTACCTTGAAAGAAATCGTGTATGTTATCCCCACTCAGGTCCTAGTTAATTCCACAGGCCATGAATAATACTGGGATGCCAGATATAAATCAGCCTATGTGGTATGTACATAACAAAACTCATGCCACTTTGGTTTTAGGCCCATGCTCTCCCTTGTTCTATCTGTGAAGTAAGACAGCCCTCTGAAATTCTTCTTTGGAGGATAAATCTTCTGTGGAACTCTTTATGCTGGGTATGGGCTTTTCTTTTTTCTTTTTATTTTTTTTAATTGTCAGACATGCCTAAACACCTTTCAGTTTGCACCAAGTAAGTATCATAGGTGTGGTCAACTCTGACAATAAAATGAGGAAAACTCTGGGCTCTTTTGTGGATTGTGTCATCACAGTCATCTTTAGGATCACTTGGACTGACCTGATTAAGAAGTATTTGAAGTAACATTAGCCTGCAGGATCATATTTCATGTTGAGTGCCATTTTAGAAAAAAAATTTTAAATTGACATCCTCTACTTCTGCATGTTCTCTTCTGCTTAAATAAAAGCTGATTTAAGTATTAGAAGAAGGAATGTGGACCCCAAATAAAGACAAATTAATTTCCACCTGTTCTCCTTCATACCAGTTTACACTATCACATATTTTCCAGCATTTGAGTCATTACTTGGAGACCAGCAGACACAGGAAAGAACAGAGTTGTCTGAAGCTGAGTTGTTTAAGAACTTATTTTTAAACACCATTACCTCATGTTTCAGTTCTGTCTCTAGTCTCACTGCTAACACTTAGGGATTAGTTTGATTTGTGACAATAATTTGCTGACCAAACACCTCATGGAAGTTGCCTTAGCTAACGGAATTACTTAAAGAAAACAACTTTTCTTTTTATTTGTATTGCGTACATCAAGCATTAAAAAACCATGTTGTCTGATATGCAGGGAGAATGATCTTTGAAAGCACTGGGACTAAACACTTGAGCACACATCTCTTTTTATAGGTTAGTCCTGGTTATCTGGGGACCTAAACTGTCTGCAGCAAAGATGGGATTTCTACCAACAATAATAGCTTGCAGATCCAAGGCTGTGTCTTGCACGTGCTTGCAGAAGAAATAGAAGTATTAACATTCTAGTCTGATAGCATAAAAAAGAAATTAATGTGCAAATTTAAAGCCTTCAGGTTTCGAGGGATGAGTGATAGTGCTACAGAGCACTGTACTGTCTTTTTCCAGATTTCTATGAGACTTTTCTAACCTTAATGCTGGTGTCACAGCAAGGGAACATAAATCCCTCTCTCTGCAGTATCCTCTTACTGCTTATGGCAGAAGAAGCAACACCTCTGTCAACACACTGACTGCTGGAAATGTCTTCTTCATTACTGCTCCTTCTTGTATTATTCAGAGCAGTTCTTGTAATTCTTCCTTGAGAATGTCTCACCTACCAAAGTGGTTATTGTTCACAATATTTATAGTCTTGGGACTTGGAGACCAGGCTAGGCTGTGTTCAGGAGAACAATGAGACTTTTTCTATTAATTTCAGCTGAATTGCTTGTGGGATTAGTTAACCCATAGACTGGAGTAAAAAAGCTGTCCAGTTGTTACACATTTTTGTTTTGTTGAAGGTGATGAAGAGTTGGGGTGACAAGAAAACCTACAATACTCTAGAACTACGCTGTAAATTCAGAATGACTTTTACCACGTCTTGTAATTTCATAGATGGCTTAATTTTTTTTTCTAGTTGTACATGGAAAATCTGATCCTGAAAGTTAAATGGGAGTTCTCATTTTCTCTGCTGCAGGGTTCTGTAAAAATATTCTCAGACTAGAAACATCAAAGAAAGCAAGTACCAGATTAGTAATTCTATAGGATGTTGTTTTTCCTCTCACCTTCTCTGTTTCCTAAATTGACCATCTTGTTCTCTCCTTGTTCCCAGAATTTATTGTGATGGATTTGATGGATGCATACCAGAATCACACACTGAAATGACAATGTAACTAACATAAAGGATAATGTAGGAACTCTGATGAAAGCTGTGTCTTGTCTCCACCAATAATCAAGCCTGGGAATTCTGTCGCATATCAGACTTTTGGCAATCTCAGTTGTAATAATTGTACTGTCAGTCAAGAACTCAGCCTAGGCTGGAAGGACAGAGCACATAGCTACCCACTGACAGACACTTTGAAGTCCAAAGTGGATTATTTTTCTTTCAGTTTGTTGTAGTTTTGCCTGTAAAAATAAGGTGTCATTCTTTGGGGGCGGGGGTGCTGGGGGGGAAGGAGAGAGAATTCTCAGAGTAGTATTTTGTGTGAAATCCTTCTGTTTTGTATAGGATTGCATTTTTTTAGAGATGGATGGGGGTGAACAGCTGAGTAACTTGCAGACATAAGCGACAATGGGTTATGTAGATCTCCTTGAAATAAGAACAAGTTGTATTCGATGTTTACTGTACTGGAAAAAGAATATGTTCCTTTTGTTGTAAAAAGTTTCTGAGCACACCAGGAATTCTGCATGTGGAGCTGTAACCATTCTGCTGTGGCAGTGGTCTGGTCTTTGTTCTTTTTCATCCATGCATCATCTAATTTATTTTTTTCTCCAAGTATTAATAGATACGTCTCAAATTCTTAGACTGCCAAGGTCTACAGCTATCAGTGTCTAGTGCTTCACAAGGACACGAGGGCCTCAAAACGGCAGTAGAACGTCTGTGTATTTTACATCCAGCTTGTGTTTTGAGCTTATTTTGTTACAGATGTAAGCAGGTGTATATAGTACTTCGGAAGTGCACGCGGGCTGGAGAAGTAAATATTTGCTGTTGATGCGACGTTTGTGGTGAAAGAATCCCAGACAGGTCCGAGCACAGCAGAGACCTGAAGAGCAGCAGAGCCGTGAGGTCGGGGTATATTCCCCAGGCAGCTCTCCTTGACCTTGCCCAGCAGCGCTGATAAAACGCTGCCGGCGGTGACGGTGGATGGGTGGACGCTGCTTTCCCTCCTCGGGACGGCAGATGGGAGACGCGGGGCGCGGCCACACCGGATGAGCCCCCGGGGCCGCGCCGGCTGCGCTCCGCTACTCGGGCACCTCTTCCCGGCGC